>KZ110574.1:326-44325 GCA_002116395.1 Ramularia endophylla | reverse complement strand
TTAAATTAGAATACGGAAGCTTTAGATGAAATTTTCGAAATTTAAACGCGTGCTACAAAGTGTCGCGTACGTAATGAGAAGTTCGCATAACAAAGCTTCCCTACCTGCTAACGTTTGTTTACATACGCTCTAATTGGCTCGGCTTTCAAGCGGTCGCGTCACACTTTCAAGCGGTCGGGTTTGCTGTAGACTCGCTTATGGACGCTCTCTCCCGTATGCTAAGGTATGCCCGTTCGTGCCAGCGAAGCAGGGCAGCCTCTCGTACCTGTTGCGTGGAGCGAGGATGATGTAATTAAGCATTCGCGACACTCATATGACTGGCTAAGAGATATCTGCCCTGCAGCAAAGTGGACTGGGATTTTTGACGCCGCGGCGCCCCTTCAGTGACGGTGGTGAACGCCTCCGTGTGCTGCGAATCACTTTCACTTCATTGGACCCGGGGAATAGTCTACAAGGCGCCGAAAGCGCGCCGCCACGCGCCGCCAAGCAAGATATTGAGTCGAGACACTTCGATCTCACCACCACCTCTGTCAGAGGACGCCCGCCCTTAGCTGGCGAAGATCCAGGAAACAAACTACCCCGTCGTTGCCCGTCAAAGACTGGCAGTTACTAATAGCCGCCTGGTAAATAACCCAGTCATGTCGGGCTTGGCTGTGGGGCAGCGCTCAAATATACGCGCAGAACCAGGCCTCTTACTACCTGTATTCCACCTCACACTTGATCGCTGTCTTCTTCGCAAAGAAGCAACACGTTGCTCTGAGCGCTCAGAGTACGACAAGTCCTTGCAGTTTGCGCTTTTCCTTCCTGGTCGGACCGTGGTCGTTCGGGACTGAACTGGCTATCAGATACCTGGTTGTCAGGTATCTTTGGGAGGCACAGTAAGGTATCTTTCGATTCGACGAAAGGAGGCTGTACGCCAAGGATATATCCGCCTTGCCCATGATTGACAGTGGAGACGCCGTGTGTCCTTTATGTCATCAATTCACAGTCGCTCCTGATGCGCCCATGCTGCCGCTGCGGCATGATACAGGTCTCGAGCACAAGAAATGAGCGACGCATTGGCCAGACACACTGTTGCTTCGTGGTGGAACACTGCGGCACAGCACATGTCTCATGTACAGGAAGAGACCCATGTCAATGTGCGCTGAGTGGCTCCACTGGTCGTATGCTCAACACTTCCAACGTCGAGCTCCATGCGCTTTTTCGTGAAGATGCCTACATTCGGACTGGGTCCTGTCTGTCAACTGTGGCTCGTCTTCCTGTGCCTGAAGCGTATCCACCTTGGGGCCTTCAACAAGACAACATACCTTGAGCAAATCTTTGAGGTGCAATATCTCCACCCAATGAGGCACCATTCGACGACCATACGTTGCCGATTATAGCGAGACTCTGAGCAATCAGCGCCAGTGATGTTGGTAGTTGGAAACCTCGTTGCGCAAGAATCCAAGATGCGTTCACATTTGTTTGTTCATCGAGGCTCTCGTCTGGAAAAGACTCCAAGATACATTTTCTTACACGTCTCCTAAGCGCATTCCGATGTCGTGTCGATGCTGAGGCGCTCGAAACGGAGCATTTCAACGACCCCGTTAAACAGCGAACTGAGCCTGGTGGAGCAGGTTTGTTGGACTGTGGATTTCTCGACGCCAGATGTTGCACTCGGGTCGGCAAACCCAGGCAGCAATTGGTGGATGTGGGCTCGCAGTCTTGACTTCGCAGAGCTAGCTTCGTCTTTTGATGAAGGCCTGGCAGGATTGGCAAGTGGAGAATGTACGCCGCTTCAACGATGCTATTCTCGCTCGAACAAGCTAACGTGTATGTTTTCAGGATGAGACACAAGACCGTGATGGTACTTAAAGGGACAGAATTTCGCTCCGAATCATAATGGCACCTTTCAAATTTTCTTCATTGGACATCTCCCAGCGCCAACGCTTCCAACCAACGCTCAATACGTATACTCACACTCACTCACGCAAAGATGAAGCGTTTTGCCATCCTCGGAGGCCTCCTGTCCTTCGTCTAGGGCACGCCGCTTTCGAAAGTCCAGGTATCAGCCAGTGATCTCTTCCTTGGTACTCTCTCGGAGATGCAGTATCCTCACCGCTGGATTCGGTACGACCTCGAGATTCCTGTTACTGTCAATGCTACCTCTACTGCTGTGGTGGTAGCCGAGAAACGGCAGGTAATCTCAGTGTGTGAAAGAGTTTTGCAGGCGGTTACCGCCTGCGTCTTCCTCGCGAATGGAATCATAACACTTTGTAACTCCATTGCCACTGGACTCAAGGATCTTTCCGATCAGCACAGCTGCGGCACATTCACTGGGTCTTTTCAAGACATTTCCTACAAGTACACGGTCAGTGAATACCTAATAAAATAGGCAAGCATTGCGGCCTCCTTCATGCTGATAATGTGCCTGCGATACGACTGCTGAGCAGGCGACTATCGCTGGCGCAATTGAGCACCATCTCAAGAACACTGACGGCGGAAAAGTCTGCGGTATGGAATGCTTGAACTTGAGCCACGGGGGAACCTGGAACGGCTATCTCTTGACAGGACCAAGTGATGGATTCGATGCTACCAGCTTTTACTGCGGTCCATCTCTTACCTTTGGTCAGTGCGACAGTGGCGGCAAGTCAGACCTTGTCTGAGTGGCTGTGTAGTGGCGACCAGGTGGCACAGGTGGAGGAAGGTAGCGTTGTCAGACATGAGGTTCGACTATGACAAGACGGCGCCTCTTGTCGGGTCAGTGGTGGCTGCAATCCTTGAAATTCTGGGATCTTGAGGGCGAGTGACGGGTCAACAAGGAGTGTTAAGGTACTCGAACGAGAGTAGCTTCTGCGACGCCAGCAGCTCGATATGTTGAGGTTGTGGTCCCTAAGCATTGTTGACTATGGTTTAGCGCACTAGCACGTTTGGGATAGACAGGTATAGATAGACAAGGTAGCAGGTCCCGCTTCGTGAACTCATTGTTGGCCGCGCTTCATACGCTGCTGTGAGTGGATGCCTATGTGTCGGGTGGTAGGCTCAGTAGTGCTGTGGGTCCTACACAGGGGTGACCCTTGATAGCTCAGATATAAAGCACTACATGCCTCCCGTCCTGTCAGTACTGAGACACTTCTTTCCTTTGCCTACCACAGCGAACTCGAAGCCTCAAAGCAGCACAACATGGCACAAAGCGTAACGCAGATCGTTCAGTCGTTCTGGCGGGACCCGCAAGTTCTCAATGACTGGCTTCCATTGCTACTTTTCATCCAAAATCTGCTCCATTACATCTACGGAGCGAACTGGCCGATTCAGTCCCAGCTGATCACCAACATCTTTGGGCTTACGCATATGATGTACTATAAGTACAAGTACGGTATCATAGGCACTCGGCGGGCTGAGCAGAACTAGGATATGCCTATAACGGAATAAGTCGTATGAACATTTTGGCGCCTTCGTTTTGCAAACTATACTAATCCAATGTAAACAGAAACGCATGATGTACCGGGCTCACGATGGTTTCATCTGTGCTAAATCCGACAATACCTCGAAAGCCGTGCGCTCTGGTATCAACTTGAGGCCGGTTCAAATACTGGGCTGAAAGCAAGGCATCATACTTCCAGCAGTCGTAGCTCCGCCTACTGTCTCGCACCTTACCTTCGTAGCACAGACAATGCAGCATTTGTGTTTGGGTAGATGTCATCAGACATAGAACGTCATTCAATCGATCTTTTGCAGCTCAAATTGATCTTTCATGAGATCGATCCTTCTAATTCTGAACAGCACCTGGCGCCACGGCCGCCTGAGGTCCACCATACAAAGACAACCCTGGACAACCCAATGTCAATGCACTCGCATTGGTGCTCGCAATACCGCCACAGCCCAAGCTGGTCAATGTCGTCAATAAGCCCGTCAACAGGCTCGTCACATCTGCCAAGACGTTGGGCGTAGCGGCATCCAACATGGTACGAACAGCATACATCGCTCCGAAACAGCCTGGCTGTGAGGTAGCGGTGTCGCTGGTGTATGCTCCGTTGGTGAGCAGCGAGGGGTCAATTGGAAGGAATGTGTTCACTTCACCCTGGTTGCAGCCGATGTCGAGGATCTCAGGCTGAGTCTCGGCGAAGTAGAGGACGTCGGAGAAGACTGGATGGGATGTGTCAGAAGTGGACGGGAGGGCATGGAAGGTGACAGACTTACAGTACGGGACAGAGTACTCATCGGCACTGTTGCGCTTGTACCAGTTCTGAGAAAATGTTAATCGAGATATTCTCGATGTACAGGGATGAGACTTACTGATGGGATTCTCTCATGGCCGAAAGTCCATTTCAAGTCAGTTTCCGGACCAGTGATAGACATGAAACTCTTCAGAACGTCTTTGTTGAGGACTCCTTCAGGGTACTCGGCAGATTTGTTGCTCATGAAGCGATAGATGAAAGTGAAAGCTGCCTGGGAGACAAGAACGCCACCGAAGGGCAGGTATGCGAAATCGGGGTTTTTTGCGACGGACTCTTCGAAGCGCTGGCCACGGAACTCACGCATAACTTCGAGGTTGTAGTTCGCCGTGCTGGCGTCTGGCTGGGCATCGTATAGCTATATGTCCACGTCAGTCACCACCTTCAAGTGCAGCACGTGAAGAGCGTACAGTCTGAAATTGAGACATAATCAGTCTCTGGTTAGAGCCGTACTGCTTGAGATCAGACTTCAATGGCGAGCTGTCTGTCTCGTAGTTATTATGGGAACCGGAAATTCCAGTGCCTGGGGCGCCTCCGATAGACCATCCCGCGCCGTCTCCATCAATGAGAGCGCCGTAAAGCGCCAGGAAGCCACCAAGGTCCTGTGCAGGATCTAAGTCAGCATTTGGTCATGCATCACCGTGATCAAGACATACTTTAGCCATTCCGAAAACCGTTTCGGTTGCGTCAATGAGCTGTGAAATGCTTGCCTGTCCATTCCTGGGGAGGTAACCATGATTTGCCAGGGCATTGAGGCCTATGGTATGCAGTGAGTAATGAACTCACAGAGATGAATGATTTGGATGTACAAACCAGGGCAAGGACCACGTTCATCGCCGGCAACAGGAGCAGCCCACTGTTGAACTTTTAGCACTCGTTCAAGACTGTTCCGCAACAGTTCGTGCTTACAGCGTATTCGCCAGAGACATCAACAAGCTGTGCAGCAGCATCGAAAGCCGGGGGGTTTGAGGGCAGAGCGCCGCTTCCCTGCGGTGATGCAGCATCGATCTGTCGTGCGTTCAACTTGGCAAGCTTCTCAAAAGCATCCATGGTTGGGAAGGCCACGGCGCTGCTTGCCAGCATGGCTACATTGAAGGCGTTGAACTTCATGTTCGCAGTTGCGCAGGAAAGCGACAAGGTGTAGTATGCTCACAAGGGATGAGTGTTAAGAAGATCGGGGGGTGATCCTATCTTGATATACGAGGAATGGCGTTGAGGGATTTGGCCGATCAAGGTGGTCAGCATGCCCGTTGTTGCGGCAGTAGTAGCCTACTTCAACGGTATGTGCCATGCTTGCATCAAACTCTGGCCGAGGCAGCTCGGAGGTATGTAGAAGATAAGGGTGGACCCGCGAGTAGCAGGTAGTTCAGTTGCGTTCAAGGTTTCAAGAAAGGGGTGGCATACCTCGGTGCGTGGGCCTGAATATGATCTTTGACTTCCAAGGTTTCATCCACGATCCCGCATGCTGTAGATCGATTTGCTGGTAGAGCTTAGATCTATGATAGCAGTCATTGGGTGGATTGAAGAAAGAGTTTGGAGCTACGATACGCGATCGCACGACGGTGCACTCCGCATTGGGGGATGATCACCGGGCTGATATTCGAGTTTCTAAAGGGTTGCTTGTTCGAGCTTGTAGTACAATGTTGTGTATACATGTACGTAGAGGACGGGCCGCGGTGGTGCAGCTTATCGACTGGGCGTCACGTCGCCGTCTTGTGGGGTTGCACCCGGCAAGGTCTTGACAGTTTTCTCCGCATGGTGGCTGCAGCTCCAAGTTCACCAAAGTTTGAGCACGCAAGCTCAGCTGAGGTCGATCGACTTCAGGTTGTCGGGCTGACATACCGAGGCCTTCAAGGGAAGTCCTGCAGACGTGAGAAAATCCTCCCATCTGGCGTTCCTTGATACAACTCGCGAAAACCGGCGGGACGAATTGTCCGTGTTCGGACACTACTACGGCTTTGAGACTATCCTGTGTTGCGCGGATCATAAGGTCCGATTTCCCAGCGCTCACGGCGTTCGACTTGTGTTTGTGGTCAAGGAAAGAGACTGATGGGGACCCCACAACCTCTCTTATGGATCTGTTCGATGCTGAATTTGGGCGGGCCAAACTCAAGCGAAGTGAATGAAAGTCTCACACCTACCTAGTGGATGGAGAGAACTGTCAAGACATCTTCAGCAGCGAACCCGCTCGCGAGACCAGGCTATCGTCCAAAGCCCGAGTACTGTCGCGGAACGCTGTCATGTCTGCATGAAGCTGGCAAAAAGAGTGAGATCTTTGCGGCGCTCCAAACAAAAGGCTTTCGATTTCAGACGTGGTTCTCTTGCGCCGCCTCCCCTCGCCCTGCGGGACTCTGCGAGGTCGAGGGAACCAGATATTGGGCAGTGTCTCCGCTGCCTTGGCCGACAGGATTGGCGAGGGCCACAAGGACGCATTCCGGCCAATTTTCTTCTCATGCGTGCAGAGACGGAACACAGAAGCGCGATCAGTCGCGGCTTTTTCGTCTCTCTCGTGTTGTCCATGGATGTTGGCTTCGCTCTGCCCAGGTTGTGCTCAATGGATGAACCCGACGCTCGAAAAACGTAGCCAAGTGCGGTGCTCCGATGGCGTGGTTCTAACGATGTTGGGTATTGTCGTCTGTGTTTCTTATCCCATTTCCGTAGTCTCCAGGGCTATTCGAGAGCTCAATGCTTGTCGTTCTTTTCATTGTCTTGCCGAGCGTTGCTAAGGCGACAAACAAAGTCCGCCGTCCCTTCCACCTCCGCGTCACTACCTCTCGCGCGCCAACATTGGCATACAAACCAGCACTACCCTCAGTAGCAAGCCATACGGACGTTACCCAGTAGCGATGTGCTATTATCGCTACTATTACTATGGCGGATGTCAACACCAAGAGACAATGCTACAGCGCTTTTGTCATCGCGCCGCCGCCACCGAGGAACCGCAATCACGGCGCAAAGAAGGAGCTGGAGACCGTCCACTCAGTCTTGCCGCATTTCAAAGTAGCAACCACATGGAGCCTTCTACACCTCCCCAGCAGTCGCCCGCAACTTCATCCCCATCACCATCACCATCACAATACTCAATCTCATCCTCATCCGCGCAAACTAGTCTGACATCCGCTCCAGAGCTCCCAAAAGACGTACAAGCCATCTTTCGACATCCAATACATTACGTGCCTCCTTTCGACCCACCGCCACCGATAACGGAAGCAGAAGACAACATGTCCGCGTTTGGAGCCTTCTCATCGGCGAACATCCGAGAGATGTTGACCGGCAAGGCCAAGCAGGCCGCCACTCAAATGCAACCAAAAGCTAGCTACGACATGCTCAGCCTGGTATGTACCTGCTCGTCTGATCCATATCACTGCTAATCATGCGTTCAGGACGATGAAATCCACAAGCCAGTCGGACATCCTCGACACGAACAGTCCGGGAGCTGGCAGCGCAGTGACGGCAGCTGGGAGCTTTTGACTGGGTGAGCGCAGTCCCAGAACGCTTGGTAGGACAATCTGCTGACTGTCGCCACGTCTCAAGGTGCACCGAAGAAGCTGGAAATGACAACACTCATGCGCGTGAGCACCCGCAAGGCACTGAGGCTGTCGGCCGTGATCCATCCCTAAACAGCGAGAAATTCGCGACGTACGACTCTGTCTCATCCGACATTCAGTCGTTGAAAGATGAGGTCGACCAGCTTAAGGCGCAACGCTTTGGAACTCAGGAGAGCCTGACACCGTCCTGGTACGCCGGAACCAAGAAAGCGCTCGCCACTTCGGCACCAATTCGTGGCAGTGGCAGCGCAAATGGCAGTGTCCGCAGCAAGATTCCGGCGTTGAAACCAAAGTCGCCTGCCTCTGTTCTTCTGGACGCACACGACAAGAGTCCAACATTGAACAGTTCGAGCGTGTCGGGAACACCACCACTGGGTAAACGTCACACCTCGAACCTTGGAGACGAGACCTCCGAAATATTGTCGCACACCTTGACTGGCCGCGCTCTTGGGGACGCCGAAGCTCAAGATAACTCTCAGAGTGCTTCAAAGCACTCTGAGCGTGAACAACATAACGCAAAGAGTACACAGGCTAGCCCAAGCGCCGAGCTGTCCAACGGTTCGCCTCACTTCGCCCAGCCCACGGTTGCTGCTGCCATTCGCCGCGAGACCGTGCGCAGAGATTCCGCAATCAATCACGGAGCGAACACTTCGGAGATTTCACCTAGCAAGTCGACTCGGTCTGCAAGACAACGACAGCCCAAGCGCGCAACTCTCCCGGGAAGTTGGACTGGATCCACAGACCATCAAAATGCTGAAGCATATAAAGTCAATTCTCACGTTACCGGACCAGTATCCAACGACCCAGTTACGCAACGACAAATCCAGCAGGAAGCTGGTCGAGAGCCCATCAAAGAACAATCTATCCGCAAGCAGCCAAGCACTTCATATATGAGTCCGACCAAAGCAGCCACACATCGCAACATGGCCACGATTGGCCAAGAGAACGCAAAGCGAGCATCGCCACGTATCTCGCGCGCACGACCTCTTTCTCAGATCAAAGCGGCCATCCCTCAGGCCAAGGGTCTGATGAGTGCTGGGTCAATTGTGTCCGACTCGGGCTCAGAGAAGATCATTACTGAGATGAACACGCCACAACAGCCAGCAAGGTATATGTCACCCGCGAGCAAGAGTTCATCTGGCATCATACCACCGGATTTACGTCGCCGAATGACCGTCAGTTCATCCGTGGCAGACGCGCTTGCACAACATGCCAAAGCGTCAGGCTTCCGCAACATCGAGCACACAACCAGAAAGCGCCGCGAAACCACGGGTGATCTTCTGGTCCCGATCAGAGCCCGACTCAATAAGGTTGGCCTATTGGCCGGCAGCATCTCTGACGAAAAGGCAGCAGACCACGACTCTCCTTCCACGGCGATGCAATCCGCCAACCGCGTGCTCTCACAATCGTCGCAGGAGACTGTGGAGCCTCTTAAGCCAGCCATGGAAGACAAGTCCGCTTTCCAGCCTCCACATCGCCGAGTCTGGGCGGCGAGGGCTGCCGAAGGGGCGAACGCTTCTTCAGCAGCTAGCGCACCGGACCACAGTGACAAAGTGCCACCGCCAACGCTCCGAGCGACAGCGGCCGAGTTCATGCCAATGTTCATGCCTATGCCGGTACCCATGCCTGCGTCCATGCCCATGCCCGTGGTGTCACTCCCGAGGCCTCCTCCTACTACGCCCACCAGCACTATCCGTGACTGGGACGATGCACTAAAGTTCCGCGATGTCTCGCAATGGGCAGAGTTATCGCCTGACGACAAGAGAATCATAATGGCAGCTCGCCACTATGAGAGAACTGGTGAGGTACCGCCACCAGATCGCAGGGTCTCACGGCAGGACCAGTTTCAAGCGCTGATGTCTCAGCATCTTGCAACACAGTCAGGACCGTTGCTGTCTTACGCAGAAGTCTATGGCTTGGGTGTTGCCGCTGGCCAGAAACTCAAGCCTTACCAGGTGCCTGGAACCAGCGGTCTGCGTTGGATTGTGCAGGGTACGAACGGTGAAGAAGCGCCCATACACTTCGATGAACGTTTCTCGTCTCAGATGATGGCCACATCCAGATCAGACTATACTCCACCACCCCGCGGACCCATGCCTTCATCCGAGTCGTGGACTATTGGTGCGGACGCCAGCAACCAGAAGAACTTTGGATGGGCTGGTGGTGCAGGTCGCGAGATCAAGTTCGTTGGCTACGGTCCCGATGCGGAGCGCGACCCCAACATGCCTGTGAGCTTCAACTTTCGCGGCGGCAGTCACAGGCCTTACAGCGGCAACCGCAACGAGACCGGACCACGTATGGTTGGAGATGAGCACGACGCATCACCTCTTGCGCCAAGATCGAAGGCACAGTGGGCCAAGTTGAAGGGATACACAAAGGTCCCGTGTGGCGACGTCAATCTCACGGCTGCTACTGAGATGCTTCCAATCCCTGGGCCCGTGGAGCTCGCCGGCTTTTGCAATGATTGCTCGTTCAGCAGTCATTGAAGTGTAATCGCGGCCCTGAAACAATCGTGTCCACGTGCAGGACATTCGGAACAACTGGAGGGTGAGGTTGGTTGGGATACTTTTTCATTGGTTTGTTGTGCAGAGGAGAAGCACGATCCGGCGTTTGTGGGTCAGGAGATGGGAGGTTTGGATGACCATTCTTGCAATGGATGATGAAGGTGATGCTGGTCGCGGATTTGGTTTTTTTGACATGCTTTCCTCATCGTTGTGAAGGACATGATTTGGTTTGTACGATACCCAAGCGGTAGAGCTCCTTTACGGAGCGAGATATCGCACGCATTGTTTTGCGAATAAGACGGTTGTCTCTCGTCTTTCAGATGGATTGATGATACCCAGGGATAGTGGAATCTCATATCAAGTCACTAGTGGTCACTACAGACCAGCAAGTCTCCTCAGCGCAGAATTCCTCAGCAGCCTTCCATCGGCTTCGACACCAGCACCAGCAGCTATCGGTCCACCATTCCCAGTAGCGAGATCCACCAGAGCTTTCGCCAAGGATTCAGTAGGGATCTCTCCATTCTTCCATACTGTTCCCAACACGGCGCCAAGGCCTGATGACAACCTATCGCGAAAGCTCGGCGCCCTTTCCGCAAGATATTTCCCTTGCGGATTGATTAACGCCGGTCTTGCATTGTAGACCCGCAAAGAAGGGTGTGTAGTCTGAGCATCCAGCAGCTGTCTCTCGGCTCTCCCCTTAATCCTTCCAAACATCATCGAGCTCTTCTCCTCCATATCCATATCCGCTCCTTCTCCCGAAAGGTACACGAAATTCATCTTCTCTCCCAAGCCTGCGAACGCCTTTGCTGCGGTGAGAGGGTAGTTGACTGTGATTTCGGTGTAGTCTGATTCTTTCATGCCACTGGCACTGATTCCTTGGGCCCAGATGCAGGCTGTTGCTCCTGAGAGTTGGGATAGGAGATTGGGAGGGTAGGAGGAGAAGTTATCATGGATTATGACTTGGGTTTTGGGAGAGGTGGAGGCTAGAGATACGGGGCGGCGGGAGAGGATGGAGATTTTGCTGATTGACGGGGAGGATATCAGGTGGGAAAGGATTGCGCTGCCGGCCAGACCTGTGGCTCCTGTGAGGATTATGTGTGACATCTTGGCAGAGGAGCAGGGAATCGTCGGGGCGTGAGCGATCATTCAATAGATCGAATGATGACATGTCTCTTATAGGATTGTCAGGCAGTAACATTTTCAGCTTGCGGAGTCTTGCATAGGTATCGCCGTTGTTACCACCGTGCAAGGGTGTTGTTGGAGCAGTGAGGTGGAGTTAAGCACAAGGCCCGAGGGGCCGCTATCGTGCATACGGTACTTGGGTACCTACCTCTAGGTAGCCTGTGGAAGGTACCCCACGTCAAATATTGATGGGTTTTAGTGGGGTCGAATCAATGTTACATTTGCAAGAATCAAGGATTGGCCTGCAGACATGCGCTTTGCTACACATCACCAGCAATATGTGAGCCGCTCCCATGCAGTCGCAGAACGAGGACGCGACGCAGGATGGCGCGCTCTTCCACAACGGAAACGACGTACTCCCTCCTCCCCAGGCTGAGCTTCCGGGCGCGCATGAGCCTGAGCCCGAACCTGAACCTGAACCTGAACCCCCGAGCAATGGACGAGCGCGACCCAAAGCGAAGACTACGGACGGCGAGGACAATGTCCAACGCAAGCTGTTTAATTTCCCCCCCTTGGTTGGCTCCTCTCTGCAGTACGCAAACAAGAGCTTGCCATATCATCCGTTTCCACCCGATCTCGACGATGTCCGCAGAAAAGTCTTCCTGATGGAGGAACCGATTCTCTTCAATTCGCAGCAAATCTCAGACTACTGGCCACATCTCAGCAACCTCTTTATGCGGTCGAGCAGGCCGACACCGATGATCAATGGCACCGTGCAGGAAGCCTGGGAGTGCCGTATCCGGCGCAGAGTGACGATGAAAGGCAAGAATGGCAGTGGCCAGGGAATCAGACAGCGCCAGAGCAAGGACGAGCTTCTGGGCGAGACGGGAGAGTGCAAGGTCCGCATCCAATTGCTGTCTTACACCAAACATGTCGAATCCGAGGAAGCTTGTGGTGGACCGGGTTTTGGGAACTGTCGCTGCATCGCCGAGTGGCTGCATATTGAGCGCTCTGTTCAGACGCGCAATCTCATTGCTCACCACACCCACTCTCTCGATTTGCTGGACGTCTACAAGCGAAGCGATGGTGTCATGTACTTTTGCAAGATCAAGGTCGAAGAGGGACAGTATTCCTATTCGGCAGTTCTCAAGTGGGCCCAGGCGAAGTATGGAGCCATTACCAGTCAGCTACAGCATCTGAGCAAGGCAGATGTGGCCAACGTCGCGAGATTCTGGAGATCGCAGCACAAGGACGTCGAGTTGCGCTCCGAGATTGTGGAGGAGACGGATGCAGACGTGCAGCGGAGGGAATGCCTTGACTCAATCGGGACCACATCCGCAGAGAAGTTGCGGAAGGCTTTGCTTGAAGTGTGCAAGGTATTTCCAACGGCTGTGGAACTCATTGCACCGTTCATGGAGAAGCGGCCTGATGACGAGGACCAGCCGAAGCCGATACTGCAGGGCCGCGACCTCATCCTCCCACCTCCCGGACGGCCCCAGAAGAAGAAGACGCCCTGGGATACTCCATCTCCCCCACCGCCGTCAATTGGGTCGTGTACTGCTCCACAGGCTCCACAGCCGCAGCCTCCAGGACCTTATCAGCCTGCCATGCCCCAAGCGCCATCGCCTTACCAGCACAGCTATCCACAAGGCTCGCAAGCCACGCCAAACAACGCGGTGCGAGGATTTCGGGTATCCATGCCAACTCCGTCGTCATCTTCACCCTCTTCGGGTACCAATGGCATGGGTCCGCCCATCATGCATGGCCTACCCCTAGCTCAGCAACCAGCGCCACCGCCACCGCCACCACCATACCCAATGGCAACACCGCCTGACCAGCCTCCCATGCGCTTCCAGCAGTGGCCTACGCCGAGCGTTGCTCAGTTCAGCGCTCCCTCATATCCAATGCCTAAGCCCAACGGCCACCAGCGATTCGGTATGAATGGGACACAACCTCCCAGTGATTATCGTCCATCATGGGCACAACCAGCTGCGCGGAAACGCATTGCTCTGGAAAGTCCTTCGACTGGCAAGCCGTCGGGTGTAGCAATCCCAGCTACGCCTCCGACGCAGGGAACCGTGTCTGATGTCGAGGAACAGCTTCGGAACGAATTGAGCTAGTGGCGAGCGGAGCGCGTTCCGAGATGGAGAGGACGGAACTCATTAGTCGGCGTCTTTGTCTTCATTTCAACCAGAGATACCCAATTGTACTGTAAATTACTTAGCATGTCAAGCGATGCAGATGGCGGGCCATGTGCCACTGTCTCGAATGTCTCGGTCTCACATCTTCAATTCTGCCTGCTACTCGGCCCCCCTTTCTGGCAGGACGTGACTAGGGTTAGGGTTGGGGTAGTGACAGCATCACCAATGTCGCCTCAGAGTGACCTCAAACGTAATATTACATCCTATCAGTGACTTCTAAACGTCTTTGGTGGGTTTAGTAGGTAGCCTGTCGATATCTCGTGGGAATTTTCATTCTCTGATGTCAAATATGCAAATCGGGCCCCTTTCTGCAGAAAGACACAAGATAGCGGTACACCGTAACGAACCACGACCCCCGACGAGCAGTCCTATTCAAAAGGAAGGTTGAACATTAGGTCTCGATACCAAAGCTACCAGCGCTCCATCTATCGACTTCAAATTAGGGTGGTGTAATAATGATGGTGGCGGCAATCGTATCAACGCCTTGCTCCTCACTCCCATCGTCATTTGCCCACCATGTCCAGCTTTCATAAACGCCCACATCATCAACCTCTGATCAGCTTGTTCAACTTTCGTATCTCCGTCCACCGAGTCCAGTTTCCCATTTCCAAAACATTCATCCTCCTCACTTTTCCCGAAGGATTCCTAATCACAACTGGTCTCCACTCTGGGTCCTCGGCGTTTGGGTCCGCCGTAGCTAGAGCAGCCTTACTATCTGTTCTGCTACCAGAAAAATTAGGGATGACTTGCACGCTCTTCCATCGCCACATGATGGCCAGTAATAAGAGCGTCACGACCAAGAGGATAGCGGCCGTGATCCAAACTGCAGTCTGAGTTCCATAAGTGTTGGTCACTCTCCCAGCAGTCACTGTAGCTGCTGCCGCGAGAAAGAAGCCAAGGGACTGCGCAGCAAAGAAAGCGGCACAAACCCGAGGAAAAGCAGAGTAGTTTGTTCTTTGGCGTTGTACATTGTCCGACATTGACTGCAAGCGGTGTTTGGTATTGACTCCGGGCTGGAGATCACTGATGTCAAAGGTTTCCATGATGATGCCCACACACTCAGCGATGCCTAGGTCAGTGAGAAAGCCGATCAGCGCTGCGAAGATAATAACGGCAATCCAATGTAATGGAGGTCCAGTTGAAGTCAGGCAGTATGCGAGACCAGCAAACGGCAACACCAGAGAGAACAAGATCCGCCGAATCAGATGAGTGCTCCGGCTGAAGCGAGGCTGAAAGGTCATGCTGTCTGTCCGAGGTGGAGTTGTGCGCTCTCGACTTAGCCATGACGCTTTGGCCAGAGGCATGGCTATTATTGCCCCAGTAGGGACTGCCAAGGCTGCGAGTCCGACCCATTGTGATTGCCACGCATACTCGCGTGAGAGCAAAGCACCGAGAAGCTGCTACAGTCAGCATGTTGTCTTTCGCAGGACATAACAAAACTCACCAGAATGACCAGCGTCAATTGAGCTTGAATCCAGCCCAAGTACCACATCATGACGAAGAATCCAGATTGGAAAACCATCCGCTTTGTGAGGACCAGGCCAGCCCATACCTCCTCAAACCACCACTTTGGCCCTTCGTTGTATACATGGAGTTTGATCTCGCCTCTGGCGATTCTTCGCTTGATCGTTCCGGGGTCTTCCTCGTCAAAGAAATGCGATATCGATCGTCGATAAGGTGCTCTTCGAGTTTCCGGTGTGATGACATTGATCAGTAGGAAGACGGCCAGAAGCAAGGTGATGATGTAGAAACCCCAACTGGGCGACAACTTCGATATGATGCACGCACCAACGCAGAAACCAACAGAAAGCGAGCTGCTGAAGCAGAACGTCCAGATTCCAAGCCATACACCGATTCCACCACCTTGACGTCGAGAATCGTCGTAGGTTACAACCTCTTGATGTGGTCGTTCGGACATCAATGATGCACCATAGAGATCCCACAACGTTGGCAAAAAGTTGATGTTTGCGAAACCAAGTGCGAAACCAGTTAGAGCACGAGGTAGCAACAGCCCGATCTGGTACAATCGATTAGGTTCGCGGAAACTGGCGATGGTTGTAGCCTGTGGAATCTGTAGTGGCAATATGATGCCAAATGCAAGCAAGACGTATGGCTTTCGGCCGTGGAGTAGTGGCAGTGGCCAGAAAATGAGAGTCGACAAACCCAAGCCGGCAAAGAACAGCATGTTGCCATATATGACCCAGTGGGTCTGATCCCCAAGCTGATACTGGATTCGAGGAACCTCACCCGCCTACAATAGGATGTGTCAATTGAATGTTTCACCCTGTGAGTATCTCCCGACTTACATATATCCCTGCAATCAGGCCAATAAAGATGGTATTCAGACAAGCGATCATTGCTGTCACTCGTTTGCGTTTCGCGTTCCATTCGCGAGCGATTGGCTGTCGTTTGTGGTACCGTCCAAGACTGAAGCCTTGTTCTTCGTGAATGCTGAGGTGACTCCTACGCGGGTGCTTCAGGCTTAGATTTCGCGAGACCAATAATGGCGGGTGCCCGGTCGACGTCGAGGCTTTTGACCTCGTCTTCTCGGGAATTGGGTACGGAGGTTCTCGTCCATTAGCGTCGTGTCGCCGAATACGTTCAGAATTGTCCCGGTAATATGCCGTTGACATGAATGCAGGTCTCTTCTCTGGACCCGCCGCTGCGGGAGGTATACTTCTCCGGGAAAGCAGTATTTCAGCAGGGACCGCTTCTGCGTTGCTTGGATTTCGAGCCTTCTGTTTTGGATCAATGGAGTCGTCAACGGCAGCATTGTGGCCTGCCTTCTAAGCAGCGCGCGGCGTCTTGGGAAGTTGTTTGTTGTCCAATGCAATACTCTTGCGAATCCCAGGCTGCGTTGCAACAGATTCTCCGTGGTCTCCATAAAAGCTTGCAGCGGCGCCATATAACGCACGTATGTTTGAGCGAGCTGAGTACTTCCTGGGAGCTTTCCCGTAGGCGAAGTCTCGAACGACAGACTCAGCGGAAGCTGCTGGGTAGAGCCTAGGTGGAGTGTGCGATATCGAGTCAGGCGGGGAGGACATGAAGCTGTCACGGTGGAGGCGATCAGCGGCTCCAGCGCTTCTTGCTTGAGGTGCAAGTATTGGTTTTGAAGTATGGCCAACTCTCAACGGTTGCATGCTCGACTTGGTCAACATGGTGGGCATAGTTTCAGCTGATGCTTCCCGGCTTGGACATGACGATGCATCCGAATTGTCCTCCTGGTCTGCGTCCGAGGAGCGCATGGAGTCCGCCGAGCTGGGATCGAGAGGCTGACGCAAGTTACTTTGCACCGAGGTCGCCTGTCGTAATGCCAAAGTTGCTTCGTTCAACAAGCTGGCAACCTCGTCTGGTCGACCGGACTTGGCGGCATCCCGTGCAACCGTTAGAGCTTCTCCAACCAAGTTCTCTAGACCAGTCACTGCGCGATTGAGCGAACCCAAGCTTTCGTTGGGTTGAGATCTACCAGCAGTTGACAGAATAGGACCCTTAAAATGGAAACTGCTCCGGATCTTGGGTTTCTCGTAGGTGGACGGGACTACTCTTGTCGCCTCGTAAGTTTCTTTTGGAGAGGAGGATTCAGAAGACGGCATGAGGTGCACCGGGAGACTATATAATGTCGAAGGTTTGGTTGGTAGTGGACGCGATGCGGGAGCTTTGTAGATAGAGCTTTCATGAGACGCTATCGACCTATGCTGCTGCTGCGGTGGATCTGGAATGTTGCGGAACCTGCGAGGGACATCGTGATCATCGCATGACCTACACCGATCTTTCCTGCCAGCGGTCGAGACATCGGGTGCACGCTTTCGGAGAGGGCTTGGCCTGGGCTTCGAGTTCTTGGTTGCTCTCAAGCCCGCTGTATCACTCGCAAGCGCAGGCTTATCATGGCCCAACCCTTCGGGCAATTCTGGAGAGATGGCAGGAGATGTGCCAAGTGCGCGTCTTCCGTCATCTGAAGTTGGGGCACTGTACTCCGAGGATGCATATGCTGCCTTTGGAGGCTTTCCTGGCTCAGGTCTTCTCCCGAACATTGGCGAAATCCTCGACCCTGGAGGGAGCTGAGACTTTTCTGAGTAGGCCAAAGAATTGGTAATGGTGTTCTTTTGCCGCAAAGAAGGTGTGGACGCGATAGCCCGAAGCGAGAGGTCCCCGCCCATAGGATGAATCGCCGCCTTTCCACCAGTATTGCTCTGCTGCGAAATCGGAGAGTGAGGGTTGGCACCGCCATTGACTAGGAATTGCTGCGTCGTCGCGGTCTTTGCTCTCGGTGGC
Source organism: Ramularia endophylla (assembly GCA_002116395.1). Classification (NCBI taxonomy): domain Eukaryota; kingdom Fungi; phylum Ascomycota; class Dothideomycetes; order Mycosphaerellales; family Mycosphaerellaceae; genus Ramularia; species Ramularia endophylla. The sequence goes on along the minus strand of KZ110574.1, from coordinate 26,464 downwards.
TGCTTTTCAAGCCAAGGCAATTTCTTGCGGACCACATTCGCTGGTGATGTTGCGGCGGAGGTTGCAACCCTTGTCGTCTGTGAGGCATCGGATTGATCGCGTGGCTTCAGGCTAACTGGATCGCTGTTTGCTCGGCTGCTCGTGGTGTCGCTACCGTCGCATTTCGAAGGCAACTCAGGCGCTGCGGCAGATGCCATATCCTCTAAGTCTTTCAGGTTTGCATCGGTATTTGAGGGTGTATTTCGCGAACTTGGCAGGTTTAGAGGGCGAGGCACCGTGTCGGTTGATGATATCGCGGCAGGTGAAGGACAGCAAGCAGAGATGTCGACCAGCGATCAGCTCTACTCAGGATGGTGCGCTTCGAAGAGGATAGAGGGTGATGGAGGCATAAAGGTGTAAAATGTTGCAGAGCGAAGAAGAAGAGGAGTGTCAGCAACTCTCCTGCCGCCTACAAGATGACTATTCTGGCAGTTGCTGTGTACGGAATTGGCAAAACCAATGGGAAAGCAGTATGGAGCAGGGCTCGAGAATATAATACCTATTGCGCTTTTCCTTCACTCTATACTGAGCTGGTGAAGGAAATTGAGCCTCAAGCTGCCTGTTTCAATCTTCGTACTTGACTTTTCCAGCGCTTACATCAGGATATACATCAAAACGTCGCTGAGTCTCAATTGGAATGCCCTTTCTGGACTCGGTGATGGTATCGCCGTCCAGGTTAGCATATACAATGCCCTCATGCTCGTCAAGCTGTGATTGAACAGAAGCATTTGGGTTGACGACCAGGGAATGTCCCCAAGCATTGTAATCAGCGTCCATATCGCGTGCAGGGCTGCAAAGCCCAACATAGATCTGGTTGTCCATTGCTCGTGCTCGCGCCTGCAACTCCCAATGCATGGCGCCAGTAGTGAGGTTGAAAGCACCTGGGTACAGCAGCAGGAAACAGTCTTTCCTGGCCGGGATCGTGGCAAGCTCAGGAAAGCGGATATCATAGCAGATGGCCACTGCAATCTTGCCATATTCCGGAAGGTCAATTATGGTGACCTTGTTGCCGGGTGAGAGCACCTCACTCTCTCGGAACGTAATCTTGCCAGGAATGTCGATATCGAACAGATGCACCTTACGATGCGTGGCGAGCAGCTTTCCGCTCGGGTCAAAGGTCAAAGATGTGTTGTAGTACTTCTTCGTCTCTTCCCAGTACTCTGGTATGCTGCCTCCCACCACATATGCCTTGGCTTCCTTTGCGATCTCGGACAGAGCGTGAAAACTCGGCGATTGCTCTTTCGTTGGCGGCGATGGCAGTAGTGTCTCGGCGTACTTTGGAAAGTATTTGGTGCCATATGGCGAGTTGAAACATTCCGGCAGAACGACTATGTTTGCCCCGTGCGATGAAGCCTCCAGTACCTTGGATCGTGCTCGGGCGAGATTGGCCGTCTTGTCTGCTCCGGTAGCCAGCTGCACCAAGGCAAGCTTCAGCGGTTTCTTCAGTAGCTTCGCCATGGTGATGGTTGCGGATTCAAGCTCAATGAGACAGGCGAGTGAGATATGGAAGAAGGTCGAAGATGGAAAGTCGAATGAGTTCAAGTCCAGTGCCAAGACTTTGTCAAGGCCAACGATAGGGCGAGGGGCAACACAACGCGTCCGACGACGACATCAAAGCATCAACAACACCACTGATTACACCTAAATGTACCTGGGCCACCAGATATGGCTCCGCTGCCCACATACCAGAGTGTGAATAGGGCAGGCATGCGAGCGGCCATGTGGAGTTATGGCCCACCCGCTTCAGCACTCTCTCCACCAGGGCATTGCTGACTCCAGGGAACACAGTCGTCGAAGCGGACAGGTGTGGAGGCGTCTGTCATGTCTTCAAGCTGACTGACACCCCCTCCCACCTGCAATGGCCACGGTGCAACTAGCTTAGTGAACTCAGACTGTGGTGAGGGAACAGTCTCATACTATGTCGATGTTGCCTCACGATACGAGGTGTCACCACTACCTAGGTATTGCAAATTGCCCATCGATCAATCCACCACCGAGAGGGTGCATCGCACAACCAAACGGTCATCAGAGACTATCTTCACATCGAACTTCGGATTCTCTGCTCGAGGACGCGAGATCACAGGACAGGTCTGGCCCAGTGCGTCCTAGATGGAGGATGGAGGATGTGGGGAATAACACCATGACGACATCTCCTACCCAACCTCATCCCCCTCGAAGGATCATCAATTTTCGCATCGAGTTCGAGTTGACTAGATCGATACCATCAGCAGCAGATCGAAATGGCGGAAAACGCAAGCCAGAGGAGTGGCCTAAAGGACTTCCTCGCAGTGCGTTCACAATCTAATGATAGCAGCAACCCTTGCTGATGGCGTGTAGTCGATCGCTACCATCAAAGGCGACTTGAGCAATATTACCGCGCCTCCATTCGTACTGGCTGACAAGAGCACAACCGAGTTCCCGCGATACTGGATTGAGCACCCAGAGCTGTTTTGTGCTGCCGCGGACGAGCAGGATCCAGCCAAGCGGATGTTGGCCGTACTCAAATGGTTCCTGTCCTCTCTCAAAGGCCAACAATACGCTGGCCGTGATCCCAGCGAAGGTACGAAGAAACCTCTAAACGCATTTTTGGGAGAGGTCTTCATCGGCGATTGTGGCCCTCCAGGTGATGAGACAAGACTGGTAGCGGAGCAATGCTCCCATCACCCTCCTGTTACCGCGTGCTATCTTTGGAACGAAAAACATGGCGTCCATGCCGAGGGATATACCCGCCAGGAGATAACATTCTCCGGTTCCGTGAATATACAGCAGATCGGGCATGCTATCCTGCATATAGACGAGTTCGACGAAGACTATCTCATCCCCTTACCCAATATCAAAGTCAAGGGGATTGTCACCGGATCTCCGTATCCAGAGCTAGATGGACATTACTCCATCGTGTCTTCAAGCGGTTATTTGGCCAAGGTAGACTTTAGCGGAAAAAGCCTCCTTGGAATCGGCGGCAAGAAGAATCATCTCCAGGCGATGGTATATAGCCCGGAGGACCAGAAACAGAAACATGCGCTTTTCGCCGCCGAGGGCTCCTGGTCCGAAGCATTTGAATTGAGAGATGACAATGGCGAGGTAATCGAAGCGTACAACGTGTCTGGTGCTCCGCCTGCCGAATTTCGAACTTTGCCGCTGGACCAACAAGATCCCTGGGAGAGTAGAAAGGCGTGGCGAGGGGTGATTGAATCCATCCAAACTGGCAACATGCAAGGTGTAGCCGACAACAAGAATGCTCTTGAGAAAGCCCAGCGCGAACTTCGCAAGAAGCCTGAAACCAGCGAAGAGTCTTGGAAAAGCCTCTTCTTCAAGAAGGAAAGGGGACATGAGGTGGCAGAACGTCTGATGGTCAAGGTCGATCAATCGTTGGATGAGGGGAAGACATGTGGAGTTTGGCGTTTTCAGCCAGCTTCCATGGCAAACCTGGATAAACCCTGGAGGGGCGACTTGACACCGCACGGCTGAGCGCTAAACTCTGATGGCCAATGTTCTCGAGCTGGCACAATTCATTGATCGTTTGCTTCTTCCATCAACACTTCCCCTCATGCTGGTGGCTGTTAGCGCTCAGATCTCAGCCGTAGCGTATCATTTTGGAGTATGGCTAACCTGATAGGCACTCTGGAATGCAGTTCCCCAGTTACTCCTCGGCTTGGGTGCGAGAGATCGTTGGCCGAAGGAAGCCGTCGTCGTCAACAGGCTTATCTGATCAACGTGGACATGACTTGGCATTAACCGGACCCACCGATTGCTTCGCCAGGGATCATGGTTAGCCCTGCCTTGTCGCGAAGATCTTTGTTGCTCGCGCACTGCCCTCTCCACTAGTGATGGCGTCGGTAAATGAGTTGTTGACCACCTCACCCGTCTGGTTCTGGTACCAACATTGCGAAATCCTGATTCATCGTTACCTTATCAAGCATTTTAGTGAGTGTGCGAACTCGGCGAGTGCGGCAGTTGATCGATCCGTGACTGACACTGTTCGTGAGACTGGATGAGGAGCCTCAGACTGCAGAGTTTTGGGATAAATTGATTAAATCGCTAATGTGATGAGTAGATTAAGCAGGCGAAGTACACCACGGTACACTCCGAACACGGGCTTTGAAGGCACACAGTGATAGCGGCTTGGGAAGACGCTATCAGCCTCGTGTCTTGGCAGGCCAGGATGGTATCCAATCCTGGATCGTGTTCTAGCCAAAGTCGGCCACCCGCGCCGACTTTACGAGCGTTGGTCGAAAAATCGCCGAATTTTCTATACAAGACTAGCTAGCCCGGATGATTGGACCAGCAAAATAAGCACAGATCTGCTTTATGCTTGTTTCTCCCAACGACAAGTAATAATCAAGAACGGAATCACGCAAAGAAAGACAGTTGACTTTGGCATGGCGTGCGCAATATGCTTATGCATGTCAAAGTGCTTAAGCCCTACCAGTCTTGACTCGATTAGACCACAAACGCGACCACTTGCAGAACCCACCCTGCTTCTTGACGTCGATTGTGGATACGGCTATCTTGAGTGGGTCCGGCGTCGCTTCGAGAAGACTGCTAGCCTGCACGTTCTCTGCGACATGCTGGAGTCAATCTCATCAATCGTGTCCACATCCACGTTGAACAGTCCCATCCCAGCTGGCTTTGGTACTGCCACGCGGGTTCCTGCATGGCACAAATGCAGCAACCAGATATTATCATATGTTTCAACTGCGACTACCCGTGGTGATGCGTGCGCCACAACACCCAAACAAGACTATATCGTCAAGTAAAGTACATGGACGTACGGCGCAGAGTCTGCTGTTCACGACTGACTCATGTACAGCTGCAAAGGACCGTGGGGTTCCTTTCGCACCAAGTGTGGTTGGCGTAATTGCTGCAACCTTGCGGGACTACTATTATGGCGGACTACTATCGTGCCAAGGATCACATCACCTGCCGTCAGTGGTCCGTCACATCTGGCGGATCAACAAACAGCCTAGCTTTGTTGTTCCTAGGCTAGGGACCTACATTCAGCATACGCCATTCAGATCTGCAGGCACTACTCTTCGATATGAAACACACCCTGCTTTACAACCTTGCAATCTTGACGGACCACACCAAATTCGGCACTTGTTCAGAAAGATGTCTTAGCCAGAGGTATGATGAACCTTCCGTGTCTCTCCGCTGCCTGCTCGGCCGCGAACCATCCGCCCCGTAGCTACTAGCAAGCATCTGATATGGAAGCCGACTCTACTAGACTCGTTCAACCCTTCATGGTCTGATAAACACTTGCAGCGCTTGGTGAAGAAGGTCCGTCGCTGCCCGAAGTGGACCAAGTGTTCTCGTTCCCAGTCGGAGCCACTGCCCAAAGTAATAGGTATCATGAAGATCCTTCTGATTTGTTGCTGTGTTCCCAGCAACCCAGTTTTCAGCCAATGTGTGTGCCATCTGACACACCAGTTTGGGGCGTGCACAGGCACCTCGTAAGTGGAGGGAGCCTTCATGAGCTCATCTACGGTGGGTTATCTCGTCACGTTCCTGGGCTGTGATATAATGCCACAGGCCCACTGCCCCAACACCCCCATTCCCCCTGGGCAAATTGGTAGCCCGCCTATCCATCACTGCCGATCTTCTGCCTTACGCCTATGAGCCTTGTTCGATCAAGTGGACCCATTTGTACCACGCCTGAGCCACGTTATTGAGGTTAAACAGTCGTTCGCCCCTCGAATGATCAGTTGCCCAACCTCTTCTCTTTGACTCGTTCACTCACTCTAATATCTTCCGTCTGGACGGGTCTGCAAGGCACTGCAGCAGCCATGGCGACCTTCCTCTCTGATCCAGCGATCGTCAAGGCAGAGAAAGCCCAAGAATATCGCCAATTGATTGACCGAGCTCTCGGTCAACAAGACGTTGACCACGTTAATGTCCTTCAATCGATACCCCGACCAACAGTACCGTCATGTGCTCCACTGGCCACACTATCATACCTTATCGATGCAATCCCAAGCTGGCCAGTACTGGAGTTGCAACTCACCCACACAAAGCTTTGGAAGCTCCTGCCCGAAGATGCAAAGGCCGGACGTGCTAGTCCAGCAGTACGAAGCCTGCTGGAACGCGTCGATCAGCAATGCAAAGCATCGTATTCTTCCATGATCGATCTTTACCACCCGGAATCCACAGCAGCTGCGATTATTGACCCAGAGACCGGGCAATCAGCAAGCCACAAGGATCTTGCGTCGACCATTCGCGACTTTCGGCTCCCTCTTTTGTCTCCACAACCGGGTCAGCCTAAGCCCGTTGTGGCCATATCACTACCGAACGGGCCTTTGCTGGCCATGACGGTTCTGGCCACTGCTACATATTACACTGCTGCGCCAGTTGCCCACGGCAGTGGAGTTGGAGCTCAACAATTTCAGGCTGATGTTGTGCAGTCTAAGACGAACCTGGTCATCGCATCCGCAGTGGACGTTCAAAGGCTAGGCTTGCGGGATCCATGGCTATCGGAAGCAGGCATTCAGGTTCTGCTGGTCGACCTCACAGCCGACTTGGAGTTCAACATCAGGAGTGTCGATGGGCACGAGGTCGCTTATCCTTCTGGGTCGGTCAGACCGACAGCAAACACCGCCGAAGATACCGGCATTTTACTATTCACTTCTGGGACGTCCGGCACCAAGAAACTGGTTCCATTAAGCATCCATTCCATGATTTGTGGCGTCTCCATGGTCGTTGAGTCCTGGGGTCTTTCACCGGCAATGCGTTGTCTGAACCAGATGCCTCTAAATCATGTTGGTGGCCTCATCCGCAACCTTTTCGCTCCAGTTTTTTCGGGTGGCTCGGTGATCTGCTGCAGTGCATTTGATGCAAACCTCTTCTGGGACTGTGTGGAAGACTATGCTCCGACTTGGTACTACGCCTCGCCAAGCATGCACCAAGTCATTCTGGAAGCAGGAGCCGATCGTCCGGAAAGTGTGGCTAAGAGCAACATCAGGCTTATCTGCAACGCAGCAGGAGGCTTGCTCCCCAGTCTGGCCATTCGACTCCGTGACACATTCTCCACGAAAGCAGCAGTATGTACTGTCTTACCCTCATACGGCATGACGGAATGCATGCCCATCTCGACGCCGCCACTCGACTACCGCTTGCAAAAGACGGGCACGTCAGGTGTCAGCGTCGGTCCCGAGATTGCGATTTTGAATGGTCGAGATGAACGGGAACAAGTGAATGAAGTCGGTCGTATAGCAGTGCGTGGCTCACCAGTATTCGGTGGCTATCTCAAAGCGAACAATGCAGTCGACAAATCGTGCTTCTCAGCAGACGGCTGGTTCGACACCGGAGACATGGGATATCTCGACCAAGATGGCTACCTATACATCACTGGAAGAAGTAAAGAGGTCATCAACCGCGGCGGAGAGCTGATCAGTCCGTTCGAAGTCGAGGAGGCCGTTATTGCTGCGTCTGCCAGACAAGGAAGCCCGATCTATGGCAGGATTAGCAAAGCATTGGCATTCTCCGTCACCCATGATGTTCTGCAGGAAGTGGTGGGTCTCGCCATCGCCATGCCAGATGGTGCTCAACGTCCATGTCTTCGTGGAATCCAAGAAGCTGTCAAGTCCTCCCTCAGCCAAGTCAAGGTTCCAGTGTTGTTGGTGTACATGGATGGTGGCGTCCCGACCAACAACAACAAGGTACTTCGAATCAAGCTGGCCAACCGACTTGATCTTCCAGAGGTATCGGATCATACGGCACCTGCTGGTAGATACTTTGAAGCCACCTGTCCGCCACCAAACACACCGCTCAGCACATCGATCCAATGCAGACAGATGCGTATGTCGCAAGATCCTTTGCGGAATGCTTGCGATTTTGTCGTTCCTGCAGCTCTGGACTTCCATATCAAAGAGACAGACTTCTACCCGGAACTCATTCTTGCGCCCAAGACAGACCGGATGTCATTCGATGGGTTCACAGCAGATGAGTTGATCGAAGGACTTACTCCACACCTGCCCGGATACAACATACCCCACAAAATCACTCAGCTCCAGGAGCCTCTGCCACGGAATGACATGGGAGAAGTAGATGCAAGCCAGATTTTCACCAAGTTGAACTCTCAAACAGAGTCCTCTACCATCAATGGCGACTTGTCTCCGACGGAGACTGTCATTGCCAAAGTCTTCGCTCAGGTTCTTTCACTCCAGGCAAGTGATATCAGTGGTACCTCGGACTTTTTTGAGGTCGGTGGAGATTCAATGGGAGCTGGAAGACTCCTGAACGCTCTGCGAAAAGAGTACCCGCTCCGTCTGCCAATCAACATCCTTTTCACAAACCCAAAGGTCTCGCAGCTGGCACAGCTCATCGATGAAAAGCTCAAAGCCTCCAAACCAGAAGAAAAAGAACTTTCGGCTGAACCTGTACTCGGAAAGTTCCTGCCCGGCTGCGAGGAGACTCACAGCTCCACGAACCTCTTCCTGATGATTCTTCAGCTCATTCCCATGGTGCTGGTGTATCCCATGAAGCGGGCTCTGACTTGGACTGTATTCATGTACATGCTCACTGAAACTCAGAATTGGGTAACGAATAACAGCGTACCTGGCCGTCTGTTCGATCTTGTTCTATCCATCACCATCGGAGGCATTGTGACGCGGATCATCTCGCCGTTGGTCGCCATTACTTTCAAGTGGCTCGTGATCGGACGTTACAAGGAAGGTCTGTATCCAATGTGGGGAGCCTATCATACCCAGTGGTGGTTTGTCCAGAAGATAACGGCAACAGCTGGCTTGGGCATGTTCGGCCTCTTCAACTGGACTCGCGTTCTATACCTCAGGTTGATGGGAGCCAAAATTGGTAGTAATGTTACAATTGCGAAAGGTGTCACGACCGGCGAGTGGGACTTGTTGACTATCGGAGACGGTGTGGTCCTGGAGCGATCCATCGTTCGACCCTTTGCAGCAGAGCGCAACACGTCAATGTACCTCGGACGAATTGTCGTTGGCGCCAACGCCTCTGTCGGTCTGTCTTCTATTGTCGCTCCAGGGACTACCGTACCAGCCAACGCATGCATTGGACCCAATTCTTCCAGCTGGGAGGTTGACGATTCGGAGGAAGCTAACCGCGATCTGGCAGCAAGCAAGATTCCACCAGGTCACTGGCTCCTCAACTACATGCTGGGCTTGCCGCTGTCAATAGTTTCCAAGTTTGTCGGTGCCATCCCATGGCTAGGATGTCTTATTGCTCTCGTGACTCACGAGCCAGCGAATGTTCCCGACATGCTTCGCGAGGTTGTCATCTGGTTTGCTTCCGAGAATCGGGTCGTTTTCCACTACGTTGCTCTCGCGGCCAACTTCTCCCTCGGCCCAATCTTCTTCTTTCTGGCAGTCTTCATCATCAAGAAGTTTCTGGATCTCTTCATAGGCAGGACCACACCAGGCCCGGCCGAAGGTCGCTCTCAAATGATGAGGTTCAAGATGCAATGGCTCCGCGAGGCTATGCCAGCCCATCAATTTCACAAGATCACCGAGCTTTTCGGCACTCACTATGCCACCACATCGGCCCTAGCTCGCCTGCTGGGATCTAAAGTCGGACAAAGAGTGTATTGGCCTGGTACCGGTCCTTCGATCCAGGACTTTGACCTCCTCGACATTGGCGACGATGTGGTCTTCGGTTCTCGTTCGCACATGGTGACATCGGACGGTACTGGCAGTGATTATGTTCGCGTCAAGGCTGGCGCAATGGTCGCGGATCGTGTAGTTCTTCTCCCCGGAGTGGAGCTCGGCGAACAAACTGTCATGGGCAGCGGCGCCTTGACCAAGCGTAACACTGGCTACGCGGCGGGCACAACATGGGTCGGCAGCAAGAAGAACGAAGCCGTATGCCTTTCTGCCGAGGTTCCTAACACATTCGACGAGAAACGCAACGATGTGAAGCGTAACCCGTTCTCCAACATGTCCTCCCTCAACTCCACCAGCACCACACTCGCAAAGCCTCTTGATTCCGAGGCATCCAGCTTGAGTGGCGCGAAAGACGGTTTCGATGAGAAAAGTTCAGCCCAAATCCCATCGCGGGCGCCGTCGGAGATGTCAGAGTCAGAGTCCTCGCCTTTTGGCCGCGCTTTCTACGAGGGCAAAGCTTCATACCGCGTCTGGGGCCAGTTCGAAATCTTCTTCTACTCCACGCTCATCGCCGTCGCTAACGGTCTGTTCTGGAATGTTGGCAGCGTCTCAGCGGTGCAGATTGTCGCTCGACTCTACCGTTCAGAGAACTGGCTTGCCAAGACTTTCTTGTCAGACGTGTGGTATCGGCCATTGTCGCTATATGTCTTCTTTCTGGCTCTCATCGTCGGTATCATGGCACTGCAAACCATGGCCGTCTTGGCCGCCACTATTGCCATGAAATGGATCCTGATGGGCCGTCGTCAAGCCGGCAATTATGATTGGGACAAGTAAGCATCCTTCCCCCTACTTTTCCTGCACATCCAACATCAGACTAACATGTCCTAGATCACCTTACTGCCAACGCTGGCAACTATTCCTCAAGTTCGAGACGTTCCGTCGTCACTGCTACGGCGGCAATGGAATCCTCGGCATGTTGACAGGAACCCACTGGCTGGTCCTGTACTTCCGTGCCCTTGGAGCCAATATCGGCAAAGACTGCGCGCTCTTCGCAGGCGGCGCTCCTTCGCTAATGTTCACGGAACCGGATCTCTTGACACTAGGCGACCGCGTGGCTGTCGATGATGCGTCGCTGGTCGCGCACATCAACACCAGAGGGAAGTTTGATCTCAACCCACTTTTCGTAGGGTCGCGCAGTGTGCTGCGGAGCGGATCGAGGTTGCTGTCCAGTGCAACCATGGAGGATGACACTTGTTTGTTGGAGCACACACTGGTGATGGCAGGTGATGTCGTTGACCAGGGTACGACCAGCCAGGGGTGGCCTGCAGAGGAATTTCCAACATCCAGCAGGATGCCGACCCTGGAAGTTATCCGTTCTTGGAGAGCGAAGATATGATTCTGCTGGTGCTTTTTGATGATTCGGTTTGACGATTTGCTTTGGAGTTCAAAGGGATACCCCGTTTTTTTCAAAGGACCACGTTATGTGCATAGACTTACTATCCGGCGCAGTCGCCGTTGATCTTGTCAGAGGTTGGGGATATAGAGGCGGTCTATAGAGGCGTTTTTGAAAATTAAGATGTTCAGAATTCGTCATTCATTCCGTGCTTTCGTCTTGCTGTGTAGAGCTCAGTAAGCGTCAGCCTGAGATGGGTATGAAACATCCTCACCTCAGCGCCAACTTCCGCTCATATGCGCGCATACCAACGCCTCGCCCTGCAATGCAACCATTCAACGCCGAGGTCAATAAGCAGTACTCTATGCTGGGGGAACGAAAGGCTTAACGAGCATCTCGCTGAATCTACATGCAAGTTAGTTTGAGCTGCGATGCAAGATGGTCGCCAAAGACTTACTTGGAAATGCCTTCCACGCCTCTCACCTCATCCACCAACAGCGGCATCTTGACGACGTGGAAGTCCTCTCCGTACAGGTCATCAATCTGCTCGAGATATTTCTTCTGCATCTTTCGTCTCGAGTTGCACTGCTCGCATGGATTATCCTTCTTTGGGAAGAGCAGTTGGTTGACAACCATGGCGTGAGTGTCAATCTCGTACGTGCCCAGCTCTTGAATCATACGCTCGGTTTCGTACAGCGACAAGAATTCGGGAATCAACACCGGCACAAATGTTGTAAGATCGGGGTTCTTGAACTGCTTGTTCACATCACTGATAGTGTCCTGCAAGTCGTTCATCCTTTTCAAGACATCGTCGAAGGACTGGCCATTAGGCAGGCCACCTCGAGCTCCGATCAAGTTGTTGATCATGGGTCCGAACTGCTGGCTGAGCTGGCTGAGCTTGCCCAGCGCCTTCTCCAGTACGGTAGGGAACTGTAGGAAGCGCAGTGTGTGACCAGTTGGCGCCGTATCGAAGATGATAAGCTCATATTCCATGCCCTTGACCTGCTTCAGAACCTCCGCGAAGCTCATGGCCTCGTCCACCCCTGGAATGGAAAAGGCCATGTCCTGGAACATACTTCCCACACCACCCAGACCCGCCATGGCCTCCTCCGCATCGTCACCGCCAGCCTTGATCAGGTCGTTGATGCTGCCGTTTGGGTCGATCTCCATCGCGGCCAGACCCTCAACGCCGGGTACAGGACGGGCGTCCTTGCCGAATTTGACGCCAAAGGCATCCGAGAGGTTGTGTGCAGGATCGGTCGAGATGAGCAGGACGCTCTTGCGGGCGCGGGCCATCTGCACCGCCAGCGAGCATGATGTCGTGGTCTTGCCAACTCCGCCCTTTCCGCCCACGAATATCCACTTCAGCGACTTTTGATCCACAATCGCCTGCAGGCTAGGGTCCATCTCTTCGTCTGCCATGTTCGTGACCTTGATGAGTGAAGGTTTGCGGGGTGTGAGTTGGGAGGAAATTGGTTAATGCTCGAGGCAGCTCTCTGCCTGCCTTGGAATGTCTTATAGTGGGGGTGTACCTGTCGGTTCCAAGACAAGTTTCGAAGCACGTCGTCATTCCTAGAACTTTATCCTTCCTCGACATGTGCATCTTGCATGTGATGATCCCAGCAACATCACGTCTCTGACATGCCTCCTCCGGCGCCACCAGGACTGCTCACCCGACTCTGGATCAAATGGAAGAGCGCACGCTTCTTCTGGCGGCGACAGTTCCTAGTTGGAGCTGATCTCTCTGGCAATACATTCTGGGAATTCAAGGACGCAATAAGAGCAAATCGGTGGCGGAGGATTGTAAAACATACTGGAGGCAGGCAGACACACTACGCCGACGTCAAGCTCTCACGTGGGTGGAATGTACCGACAAGATGATGGCAGAATGAAGTGTTGATATTGGAACAGCGCAATGGCACCAGTGGCTTCGCCACACCCGCGAGGAGCCTCCAAGTATTGAGGAACAGCAGTATGAGCTTGCCCGACAGGCTCGAATGAAACAACTCGCGGCCGAGGCCGACGAAAGGTGGAACAGTGTTCCCAGTTTTCTCGATGCGCCAAACAAACAACAACCGCAGCCTGCCATTGGGGTACAGGACCCTGGTGGTTACGCACCGCAGACTGAGCCGACGGCGAAGCAGGGAGTCCGAAGTGCTGTTGATGATGAGGAGTCAGTGGCGTCCGCTGCTGCGGGCGAGCCGAAGGATGATGGTAGATTCAAGGGAAGTGGGCGGGAGAGAAGGGCACGAGAACAGGCACCTTGGGAACAGAATGTGCCCAAAGGTGGGCCCAGCGAAGGCTGGCAGCCAGGAGCTTGGACACCAGGAGCTTCTGAGAGAGGGAGGTAGTTATGGGATTTGTACAATGTTGTAGCATACAAAAAAGCTGCCGCTGTTCGGTACACTTTGCGTGGTCCAGTGCGCTCGCACTCGTTGTAGAGTATGCACTGCGCCGCATTGCTGCCGTTCAGTCTCGATCTCAAATGCACGCTCTCTGTGAGTGTCATCATCTTCGTCTGCATAGCAGTCCCTCTGAGTACCTATGTTTCGGGGCCGAAGGACTCAACATTTGCAGAACGACAATGGCCTGTCGCAATTTCCCGAGCAACACCGAGCAAAGATGCCGTGGCCAGCTTGCGCAAGAGATTCTCGAGCAGTCATTGACTTAGCAAATCCCTAACGAACTTGCACTCTGCGTGTCTTCTTAGTCTCCTCCGCCTTCAAACATTGAGAACTGCCTAGAATATCGTTAGCTTCAGCCACAGCGACTGTCGAACCACAGTCACTCACCAGTTTGGCTTGGGCTTGTCTTGCTCCTTTTCTTCCATGAAATTGCTCCGGTCCTCAAGCGTCTTACTGTCATGCTTAATCACGAACTGGTTGGCAAAGGCCTTGCTCCACGTCTTCACCAGACTGGCGGGCATAGTGCGGTCCCTCTCCGGACAGTCATCACCCCAGTGGTAGTTGTCTCCACATTTGTAGCAGGCGCGGGTCATCTTCGAATCGTGAATCTTTCTGACCTTGTCGTCCGGGTCCGGCTCGAGGCTTGTGCTCCACAGACGCGGACATTCCTGTTCAACGTGACCAGATTTCTGGCAAATGTCGCAGGGGTCGCGGTTGGACTTGTTGACTGGATTTGAACATTCAGTTGCATCGTGGCCTCGTTGCCGGCAAAATCTGCACTTCCGGTAGGTCGGACACGCGTAGGAAGCGTGTTGCTCCTTCGCGCCACAGTGCTCGCAGGTCGATTTGCTGCATGTGGACGCCATGTGGCCGCGTCCACCGCAGCAGAAGCAATAGACAAGATCGTCAGGATACTCTTCCACATTCAGGTCGAAGTAAAGCTCCTGCTGACACACTTCCTGATAGGAGATGTCACACATACGCAACCCTTCCAAGGTGGGCTTGCTGCTTGACATTGCGCGTTGCTTTGGCTTTGGCGTTGGGGCGGTGTTGTTGGCATGGCTGCTCTCCATGGCAGACACGATTTTGGTGGATCTGCGAGTCTCCTCGAGATCAGAGCTGTGGCTGCTCTCTGTGAGACGGCGCTTGGGGATCGAAAAGTTGACAGGAATGAAGTTTCGGCCATACTTATTATCCCACTCTGGGCTGGGAGGCCGCATCTCACCAGCGGAGCTGATCTCACCCGACTCCAAACTAGAGCGCCGAGAGGTCGTCTCCTTGCTGCTGCTACGCCTGCTACCGCTGCCTTCGCCCTCGCCTGCTCTGTCCGCCGCGCTGGAAGGGAAAGGATACTCACCGGCTCTCTTACGCTTCCTGCCAACCGCCATGGCGCGAGAATCATTCTCTAGATCTGACATTGCGAATGTGTGAGGATGTGAATCCTCTTGCGTGAATGTGTTGTTGTCTGGTGTTTTCTTAGGTCATACCCCGGTGTGGTAATCGTAAGTTAAAGAGTAGGCCGTTGCGTTGGAGCTAGTCCATTTTAGGTAGGCAGTAGTGAACAGGCAGTCGCGGCCCTGAGCGAAGATCATCCCAAGAAGTACAGCAAGGCCTCTCTGTCATCTTCCATACAAAATCAAAGCACATCATCCTCCCTCTACCACCCTTGCCCGGACAGCTGGAGATATAGCCCCACGAAATAGTCCGTTTGACAGCACAACCGCCACGCTGGCCATCCTATTCTTACCCTCGCCGCACCCCAATCCACAACCCAATAGGACGCGCCCCGACGACAATACCGCCAAGCTGTCTTCCCACACCATTCTGCAGCGCAGCGGCATCACCTTTGCCGACAAGGTGAATCCCGCGCCGCCCCTTGGCGTGCAGTCGGCCGACAGGATGAGCACAAACGAAATCGACAAGGAGAACCGGCGACGGCGGCGGAGTAGCAGTCTGATGTACCAGGAACCGCCCGAGAGCCTCGAACAGCAGAGTGATCAGGCTATTCTACCGAACTTGAACTCGCAGTGGGTCAACGCTAAAGGTGAGTTTGGCAGCACAATTAAAAGGACGCCCGGGCAACGGCGGATGGCATGGAAGAGGACACATGAAAGAGCACGTGAATGAATATGCTGACACGATATGCTAGGCGCGTGGATGATTCACCCCATCCTCATTTTGCTGCTCAAAATTGTCTACGATATTGTGCCCTCAATTTCACAGGAGACATCGTGGACGCTCGTCAACATCACGTACATGTTCGGCTCCTACCTCATGTTCCATTGGGTCCGCGGCATTCCTTTTGAGTTCAATGCCGGAGCTTATGACAATCTCAACATGTGGGAGCAGATTGACAACGAGGAGCAATATACACCCGCGAAGAAGTTCTTGCTCGCCGTGCCGATATGTCTATTCCTGATCAGCACACACTACACCCATTACGACCTGGCATACTTTATGATCAACTTCCTAGCGACACTAGCGGTTGTGGTGCCAAAATTACCGGCGGTATGTTCGATGCTGATATGCTGCTTACTCCATCTCACTGACTGTGTTACCAGCTGCACCGCATGAGATTATCAATTCTTAACACGGCGCCGGAGGTGCAGGAACGATAGCAGTTCAGGCAGAGCAGGCGGCTGTCTCTGCAATGGCGTTATGGGCATGAGAATGAATGAGATAGTCACACCACAGCGGACACTCCAAAAAATGTAATACTACGTGGCGCTTTGCGTCTGCGCTCCTTGAGATGATACCACTGCGTTTGGGCGGTTCTGGGCTGTATTGGTCTTGCAGCGGTATCAAATCGAAAACGATGAACCACAGTCCCCGACGCACTGGGAAAGGTAAGTTCACATTTCCACTCATTATCGAACAACGACAGGGACAAGCTGAGGTCAGATTTCAACAATGCTTTGGCCTATCAGACGCAGTCCAGCACGAACAATCTTTGCATAACTGCCAAAGGACCCACCGCACCTTTCATTCAGAACCATGGGCCATGGCAGCAAATTGCGCCTTCATCTCAGGATAAACAGTCTTCGCGTTGCCCTCCAAAGCGCTCTTCGCATATTCCAAAAAGCTCGTGAATTCGAAATCCGGATACAACTCCTTACTGGTCAAATAGCCTAGGAACCTGGCGTAGTCTGGCGCATTGTCTCCCCGCACGCCCCAGCTGATACCATATTGGGCCATGATCTTTGCCGCCAAAGTCACCAAGTCCTTAGCATCCGCAGGAACGCTGGCAATTTGTGCTCGAAGTTGCTCTTCGTCTCGGTACACTCGATTGGTAATCTCCTCCCCTGAAATCAGTTCCAGGTGGGAATAAATCTGGTTCAGAGTCCAGAGTTCGTTGTAGACGAAGACGTATCTATTCAGAGTGCGGTCGTCGACGATAATTCGGGCAACATAGCGGCCGATATCAGCGAGATCTGTGAGAGCTGTGGGGATGTTACCGTCGCCTGGGATGAGATTGCCCAGTCCCATAGCGAGGTATGAGGTCCTGCCGCTTGGAAGCTCGGGAATAGAGATCTGGTACCAGGAGCCCACATCGATGTACGTATCTGCAATTGTCAGCCTAGTATTCCGGGATGTTGTGTTAGCTGATCATCTTACAGGGCAGCTTGATTAGCTTGATGTGGTTCATGATCTGTTCGTCGACTTCACGGAGCATGTGAAGGCCCGTTGGCGGCAATACAGTCCGATAAGCACAGGGAAGAAACCTCTTGACACCGGCGGCTTTCGCAGCTGTCGCAAGAGGAATTTGCTTCACTTGCTCCAGAGGTGCAATAGCAGAGATCAGGACTTCGATGTCGGAGAGTACGCCCGCCAGCTCTTCGTGGGAGCCATCGATGTTGAAGGAGCGGAGAATCACGCCGCGGTCTTGGTATGTTCTGTTGGCCGGCTTTTCCAGGGAAGCTGGGCGGGTCAGTGCGATGATCTCCTGCTTGTTTTCAGAAAGTGTGGAACTGGTAATGGGGATGGGAGCATACGAAGGACCCGTCTTCCAGAAGAGCCTTGGTGATTGAGCCGCCGGTTTCTCCAGTAGCGCCGATGATAGCAACGCGAGTTGGAGCCATTTCTGTGTCCCCTAATGAGGATAATATTTCTATCGTACAGCTGGAGGTTCGTAAGATGTATCTGTCTTCCAGACGGAGTATTCTCAATAGTCGTCTCCGTCTTTATATGAATTCAATGCGGCCAAGTCCCCAACAGGCATTATCCTGTGATCCTTGATCGATTTGTAACGTGTAACCCAGCTATGCAACTTATACAACGAGCACAAAGAAAAATGAGTTTTGTGCAGGTCCGACAGCCCGAAACAGAGGTCTCTCAATACGTCCTAGATTCGGAGCCTCACACTTTCCCAAGCTTGACACAACATCACCATTAGAAAGCAGCCAGCTTCTTCATTGACCAATGCAAACTGGGTATCGACGATTATGCTGCAGAATCTGGAATAGGACCCCTACACGCCAAACACAATCCCTCAGACCTGCCATCACTCCGAACCTTGTCTCCGCCGCCGCGATGAGCTCGAAGCCAGCTCGGCGAAGCTTTGCGCCGCTTGGAGTCTCTCAAGTGAATGGCAATGAAGGCAGCCGCGAACAGCTCAAGGGTGTGGTCTTCGATATGGACGGGACTTTGTGTGAGCCACAGAACTACATGTTTGGCCAGATGCGAGACGCCCTAGGAATCGACAAAGGCATCGACATTCTCGATCACATCCATGCTCTTCCTGAGCAAGAACAGAAAGAAGCCTTCAGCAAGATTCAGGATATCGAAAGTAATGCCATGACGAAACAGACGCCACAGGCTGGACTCGTCACTTTGATGGAATATCTCGATCGCAGGGCTATCTTGAAAGGCATTTGTACCAGGAACTTCGAGTGAGTTATGTGAATACCTGCTATCTGATTCTGGCTCCAGCTGATCAATCACAAAGCTCTCCAGTAAACCATCTACTTGAGAACCATATCCCAAAACATCTCAATCCATTTGCTCCTATCATCACGAGGGACTTCAAGCCTCCTAAACCTTCCCCACATGGCATATTGCACATCGCCCACGCTTGGAATATCGTTGAAACTGCTTCTGTTCCAGACACACCGGCAGAAGAACGACCAGTCCCGCTGCTGATGGTTGGCGACTCTGTTGATGACATGGCTGCTGGTCGAGACGCTGGTTGTATGACTGTTTTGTTGAGAAGCGATGGCAAGGAAGACCTGGAAGTTGATAGGAGAACTGACATTGTGATTAGTAGACTTGACGAGCTTGTTGAGCTTTTGGAGAATGGTCTTCAAGCCAGATAGGAGAGGCGTGTGGGCGGTGCTGTATTTACAAAGCGATGCTCGGGATCAAGAAAATAGATATACCGATCAAGCAAGTCTCACGACTCGGAAGTGATAGAAAGTTGGGATGAGAATCTCTAGAGTCGGGAAATCTTGAGGGGTAAACATTGCATGCAGGATGTCTCATTCGGTCATTCATACGTGATATATGCACATAACTGTTGCACCTTTTCCGAGCTAAGCTTTGACTCCCTCTACTCGACCTCCGCGGTGAAGTTCGTCGTCGACAAATTCGTATTGCCAGGAAGGATGAAGGGCTTGATCTTTGGCAGACGGTTAAGAGTGTCATCAGAGAAGCCAAGATGGTCTTTGACAATGCGCTTAGGAGTAAGCCCCAGCCATTGAGCAACAGAGATGTCGTTGTATTGAGGCGCTTGCAAGACCTCGAGGTAGATCAGGTCGGTAGTACCGGTGTTTTCGAGATAGTGAGAGAACACCGCGGGAACGTAACCAGTGTCTCCTGCCTGGAAGTCAAAGGTTCGCGAGCTCTGAGGCGCGGAATAGACAGTCAGACGGCCCTGGCCGGCAATGAAGTAATCCCACTCGTCGGAAGTGGTGTGCCAGTGAAGCTCACGCATAGCACCAGGTTTTATAGTGAAAAGAGCAGCCGCAAAGTCCTTGGCGATTGGGAATGTGTTGGAGTCTAGAATCTTGACACTGCCGCCAGGTACCTCATATGGCTCCTGTTGGCTGAAGTGGTAAGAGTAGGTGCGATCGAGCGGAATTTCGCCGTTGGGACCGGTGATGTTGTCCACAGAAATGTTACTTGGTGCAGGCGTGCCCGGGAAGATGTAGAGCTGACCATCAGGAATATTGTCCAGTGCAGATGTGTCCACGCGAAGATCTTTCGCAAGAACCGACGTGGGATTCCGCTCGAAGAGCTCTGAAACGAGGAAAGTGCCGTCTTCACTGAATTCACCGCTGTCAAAGACCAGCAGGAACTCGACGCCGTCGCCAAATGCTTGAATGCTGTGAGGAACACCTGCTGGGAAAAACCACACGTCGCCCGCCTGGAGATCGTCGACAAATGTCTCACCAGCCTCGTTCATGGAATTCAGACGGACACTCCCATTGAGAATCAAGCTCCATTCATTGGTTATGTGCCTTTAAGAAACAAAGTCAGCAGACAGCTACGAATCACTGCTACTCCCACGTGAACTTACCAATGAAGCTCACGATAAGCATTCGGTTCCAAATGCATATCCACACCAGCCATTGCTTTAGCAATCGGAAGATTATTGACGTTCTGCTGACGAGCCCATCCAGCGCTGTCAAGGCCGTGGCGGTTGTGCGAAAGGCCAAGAGGCCACTTCGCATTGTCAACGTCTCCCGAATCGGTTCCCGGTGGCGCATATACGTCGCTGTTCTGCTTCTCGATCTCAATGTTTCGAGGACCAGGGTCGGTTGGCGCCTTCTTTCCTCCACCACGAATCGGTTGTGGGACATCAACCTCCGTCAAGTCTAGATAGAGACCGAGATCACTGTCAGCCTCCTGATTCTCCACGAGCTGAACCTGGTCTGCTGGAATGACAGCAGGAAGCTCAGTGTTCACTGGAAAGGCCGGGTTGTATCCAGCCAAGCTCGTTGGGCCGCGCAATGAGCCACGAGCACCAGCAGGTCCGACGGGCAACACAGTTGGGGTGTCGAGAATAGCGAAGTCTGGAGGCGCCTCATCGCTCTCTTCCTGTCGGCGTTGGACAACGCCTGCTTCTGGATGAATAGCCCGTGGAGCAGCCAACGCCTCCGCAAGAAGCGCGGCAACAATTAAGCAAGCGCGAACCATGGTGAATTTCGTGAGCCGGGGCTGAGAGCTTAGACAAGATCAAACTTCAAGCGCGCAAAGCTCGCCTCAGCTATATATACACCTTCATCGCGACCTGTGGAGTTGCCGGATCTTGCGGCAAGACGTCAGTACCGCTTTATCCGAGTAAAAAACAGACTTGTTCGCGTGTGCATGCAATTTAATGAGACCTACAAATTATGGTCCATGCGTCAGGCAGGCGAGCTGAACAAGACTGGTTAAGGTGGGGGATGCGATTCCATGATGCGAAGTCGAACAGCGAGTCCGACCAACACTAGAGCTGCATAAGCGTGATGGGCCGGACCTGGTGGTCATGATTGGGGTAGCTGGCGATCAAGTCGGAGACATGTGGTGGCGTTAGTCCCTTGTAATTTTCTCGCGGGTAAGGACTGCGGAAGTTGAAGAATGTCCCAATGAATAGCACGAAACATCGCAGATTGCTTCATCATCCAGGAGTGTGTTCTCAGTGGCGACGACAGGGCAACGCGCAATTCAATAGAGTGCGACATTCTTGAAACCTTTCCATTGTTCATCAGCATCAAAAATCAATTCCGAGGGAAGTCTGGAACAGAGGTGTCAGCCAAGAACTCTCAGACTTCGCACGAAGTGATGTCCGGCCTAACGTCTACTCCGTACCAAGGGAAAGCCAAGAAAGAGGCACCAAAGCTTAGCAGAAGAACTGCTGAAGTTTATTTGACTCGTAGAGGCAATCCTCCGGAGCTGACGACGATTCTTGCGGAGTTACCCCCGGGCGTAGTGGGCTCAGATATCTGCTGAACAGCCTACACACGTGTCATCTATGTAGATGGAAGTATGCCCAGAGTAGCGATCGAGTTCCGTATAAGTGTCGTCGGATCCGACAATAGATGTGAAAATAGATGTGCGGAGCGATGGAGGCTGGCAACGGGCACGTCAAATCAACCATCTGTGCATCTGCCGCAATGTCTGGCCGTTGAACTTGTTCATTCTGCCGGAGATCCGACAAATTCCACTTTCGCTGCGTGGCTGTGCAGGGATAAATGTAATACAAACAAGGGTTTCGAGGAAGTCACTGCCGAACGTGTTCCACTTTGCCCACGCGTGCGGCATAACGGAACTGGCGGTTGGTGCGGAGTGGAGAGAAGCATGGATGTGGTTTAATACGGAGGCTTGCCACATCTTCCAGCTGTTTATTACAGCCTCCAGACCTCCTATGCTCTCATTATGTCGTCGTCGCCGTTCTGAGAGCGGTGCAAATTTGCAATAGTAGCGCTCCAGTCACTTAGCATCTAACGACATGTTTTGAGCAGTGGCCCAGTAATTCCAGCTGAAATCAACATTTGAAGATCTCCGCATGCCTGCAGAGCCAATACACCCGCTAATATCAGGCGTCTCGTGGGTCTCGACGCGGTGACGGCGGTGGCGGCAAGGCTTGGTTCCGGTTAAGATGTTGTTGGGCTCTAAGACGGACCACTTGTCATTCGAGTTGTTTACCCTATGTCTTCTGGCTTTGACAGGGCTTCGCTGGTAGCATCTCGAGCTTTTGACAGGAACTCCGAATTGATGGAATTAAGCGGAACGGGAAGGAATAGCGATCAGTCGGCGGAACTGCGAGAGCCTCCATTTCGTGCATCCAGACTCGCCTTCAGACTCATGTGGGCTGCGTCGAGCTCTCTTCCCTTGTACGCCAAGTTCGATATTTCGAGTTCAGATATGCAGCTCCTCCTTGGGACGGTTCCATCAGCCTCCCTGGCCCGGGCCCTTGGCACTTGCGCGGGGTTTCCTCGCAGCGCGTACTCGAGTTGCAGCTCCGAATGCAGCAGTGACACCAGGATCGTCTTCTGTCAATTCGAGCAGCTCCACGCCCTCGTTTGGCTTGTCTGCAATGCGGCGTCGCTTCTTGGTGGCACCACCAGTAGTCGGTGGGTTCGCGGCTTCTTCCTCAGACCACTTTTTAAGTATGGCGTCTTCTGCGGTGTTTTCGAGAGAATGGAAGGAAGCATGGTGACTGCATCCATCGCATTCGAAGCTGGTGGCAGCCTAATATGGTGAGAATCAGCAGGTGGTCAGAGCATGAAATCGACAAGAAGCATACCTTCACAGGGTGCAACATGAACCTTAGGCAAGGGCATGATGAGATTAGGGAGTTCTTGTGGTTGCAGCGGCCTCTCGGAGGCTTGTAGTCCATCGCCGACCAGACACTGTTCTGCGGTGCGTAGTTGGCCATGTTTTCAATTTGTCGCCTAGCAGGCGGCTAGAGGAGGGTTGAAAGTGGCATCCCTAGGTGGGATAGATGCCGTTTTTATTTGCAGCTATTAGGAGCTCGTCTGTCTTGTCGTAGTTTCTAAAGAGGTCTTTGCAGTTTGTTTGTTGTAGCGACGAAGACTTGGAAGCTTGGAAGTTCAAGGATGACTGTGACGCGAATTGTCCGAATAGAACTAGAATAAACCACGCGAAGTCACATGCAGTCGATCCTTTTTCGTCTCCGCATTTCGATCCCTCCCCATCTTCCATTTCACATCTTCCATCTGTTCCCCAGGTCACATGAACAGATGACATGAGATGTCATTCGTGGCTGTAGCATCTAGACTTCAAGACATGCCTCTCCAAGCCACGCTCACTGCCAGGACATACTACAGCATTTGATTGCATCGGAAGAGAATGGCCTAATGGCGGAGCTGTAGCCTTTGCCTGACCTTTCTACTGGATTCGCTGCATACCCTGGTAGGCCATAGGCCCCTGGACTCCGATGCGTCGAGACGCTGTACGTTACACAATGTCCAGAGTATCGAGGTCGGACGCTACAAGCAATAGCATGTGGATGGTCAGCAAGGCCCCTCCGAACTACCCGTCCGTCCACGAACAAGCCCTTGCCATCATACACACTCTCACTACAGACTGAACGCGACCGAGAGTGAAGCCAGCATTAGTAGTGCCGCACCGACGCTCGGATTCGAAGCCTCCGCAGCGCCAATGTACTGGTATCCTGTCACTGCATAATCGCCCGACTGCAGGTTTGCACCGGCGGACAAGTTGGCATTGTGTAGTGCTGCCTTGAAATAGTACTCTTTGCCGCTGCTCAGCGTTATGCTGGTATTCAAGAGTGCATCGGAAACATTGGACGGGTGCCATGTATATTGAGTGGATTCGACGGCGATATTCGCGGCTATTGTGTACGTGAACGTCGTTCCCTCGCTGGCCGGGCCCGAAAATGCAAGGTTGAGCTCAGAATACTGAGCGCTATCGGATGTCCACTGGATGTCAATCGTTGAGGCTGAGAGATTCAACGTTGTACCTTGGTTTGGTGCCGTGAAGGTGAAGCCCGTGACGAATGGTGCGGCGATCAACCAGGCGGCGAAGATGTTTGAGGTGAGCATTTTGATCTGATGAGGCTCAAAGGACAAGCGAAGCAGATGTATGTCTCGCGACACCCGGGCATGATCTCTCTTTATAGCAGCTGCTGTAGCAAGCGCAGTTTGACAGCATCCATGGCTGTTAGCCCGGGCGTAAGCGATACATAGGAAAACCTCCGTGGAGGCCAAAGTCTGAATCCTTCGGTCGCTTCCTTCAACAAGAGGGGCCTAGTTTATGATACTTTTGGCAGTGTTGGTTGTTGTGTGTCAACTTCCTTGGGGCTGTGTGACCTGTGCCATGCGGCTGAATTGGCTTAAAGCTTTGCCTTTCGCGTCGCCTGCTAGCCAATCAAATGAGCCAATGTGGAGTCGATAGATTCACGTTCTGAGCTCCAGCACGTCTCTCGTAGCATCGCATCACAATCCTCTCCGAAAAGACATATCTTCTCACACCTGGAAACCGCAGTCGCCAGTTTCACCATGCCGAAGTTCTTCTGCGATTACTGCGATGTCTACCTCACCCACGACTCGATGAGCGTCCGCAAAGCCCACAACAGCGGTCGCAACCACTTGCGCAACGTTGTGGAATACTACCAGGCAATCGGGCACGAGAAGGCGCAGGCGGTCATCGACGGAATCACAAGCAGCTATGCTGCAGAGGGACAGGCTATGCCCAGTGCTCCTGGTCTGAACTTTGGTGCTCCGGGCAGCGCTCCTTTTCCTCCGCCAAATGGCATGCCGCCAGGCTTCCCACCAATGCCGGGAATGACAGGCGCAATGCCACCAGGTAAGGGATCAATAGTAAAGGGTGTTGATTGAAGCAGGATACTGACTATATCCAGGCATGCCGCCAATGCCACCAGGCTTTCCACCACCAATGATGGGCGGAAGAGGGATGCCACCTCTCCCACCGGGCTTCCCTGCTCCACCTGCAGGATTTCCGCCTGGCTTCGCGCCTCCTGGTATGCCAGCTTTCCCTCCTAGTGGAACTCCTGGGCATGCGGGATCTCCTCCAGCGAACATGCCGTTCCCTCCGCCAGGAATGCCTCCAGGCTTCCCACATCAGGGTGGACCAAGCCCTGGTCCTGGCCAACATCAGTTCCCTCCGCGTCCCAGTGGTGGCTACGGTGGTCCGCCAGGTCATTAGCGTCGGCCTGCGACAAGCCAGAACCACTACAATTGAGGATCAGCTTTCCTCAAAGGCCCCAATATTACCAGCTCCCGATGCCAACTCGAAAGCCAAGCTAGGTTGGCTACTTGGGCGAAGAGGCAAGATCGGAATCAGAACGTACCTGATGACAGGTCTTGTGAGCCCTTCATATCATTCGCAGAGAGTCTGCGCTGGGCCGTGAAGCTACGTGCGCATGCTAGAAGCCGGGCCTGAATATGGCTGCGTGCCCGCAGAAGACGAAGCCAAAGGGAAAGTTGGGGAAGTGAAGATAAGCAAGGAGCTTCAAGGGCCAACGAACGGAGAGGTTTACTCGACATGGACAGACAGCCGTATCGTCTCTCATCAACCATCATAATGTTCTACGAAGAAGATTACGACATAGAGGCTTCTGATGGGAGAAAATGGTAGCTACAGACTGGAGAATCAAGTCTCTCCAAAACATTTCATCCTACTTTTTCTTCAAATCCTTCTTATTGCGTGTACAAGACAATATTGATACCGATCCAAAGGCTTGCACGTGCTTGCTGAGGAGGCGGCAGCAAATTGAGTTTCGGGCTGGGCCGTCCGCCGAAAAGTTCGCGCACAGCAGAATATCTTCACTCGCCGACTTCACTTCTAGACTTACCACCCATCCGACTCTTCACATAGCAAACATGGCTGAACAACTCGTACTCCGCGGCACCCTCGAGGGCCACTCCGGCTGGGTCACGTCGCTCGCGACTTCCCTGGAGAAGTACGGACTCTCAACATCCACCAACACCTCCAATGCGTACTGACAAGCTTCCGCCAGCCCTAACATGCTCCTCTCCGCTTCTCGCGACAAGACCCTCATCATTTGGGACCTGACCCGCGGCGACGAGTCCTACGGCTACCCAAAGCGCTCTCTCCACGGTCACTCCCACATCGTCTCCGACTGTGTGATCTCCTCTGACGGCGCTTACGCTCTGTCCTCGTCCTGGGACAAGACCCTGCGCCTGTGGGAGCTTTCCACTGGCCAGACCACCCGCCGCTTTGTCGGCCACAACAACGACGTTCTCTCCGTCTCCTTCTCCGCCGACAACCGCCAGATCGTCTCCG
>MWSQ01005748.1:0-14499 GCA_002116395.1 Ramularia endophylla | reverse complement strand
CCGCCGAAATACCTGTTTCAGTGCCTTCTTGCACCGACTCCAACGACCCTTGCTAGTCGAAACCAACTCAATACCATCCAACAAATCCTGCTCATCATCCTCCAGATCCTCATTGCGGGCTGTGAAAGTTGAAACTTCATCAGCACTTCCCTTCTTGTCTCTCTCAATCCAAGCAGCATCAATCTGCTCCCAAACATCTCCACTCTCGCTCGCAGCAGGAACCGCAACCCACCATGGACCATTGTGGCCGTTCTGATAGGATGAGTTCGATTGAATGCTGGGGGAGGAGTGTACTGAGCGCTCTGGAGTCATGTTGCAATCGTCAGAGATGAAATGTGGCTCACGGGCCTTGCAGCGCACAAGGGCGAGGCTGCTGTGTGTTGATGAAGTGGAGAGTGTGCTGCTCAGACTCAGCGTCGAGGGAGACTCGTTGACTGCAGAGAGTCGACGCTTCTCTTCCCGATATTGCTGCTGAACCTGCACCATGAGTCCGTCTCCGTCCATAGAGTCCTCATCGCTATCGTAGCCGGGAACGCTAGGTCGTGAGCGAAGCTGCTCAGCTTCGAGGTAATCAATGTAGCGGTGGAAGTTCTCCTCTTGCTCACTGCGGGCTCGATGAGTTACACGAGAGATGAGCGGGAAGGATAGCTCGAACGCAGACAGAGGAGTAGTGCCGGTATTGCACGCCAGGGAACAACGGTGGGCCTTGCGTGACTTGCTCTCTTGTGTGAGAATGCGGCTTGGCACAGAAAACGAGTCTGGCGTGATGAACTTGGAGGAGCGGTAGCGCGCTTCAGCGAAGGTGTACTTCATCTTGTCCTCGTTGTGCAGGAGAGAAGAGCGGCGGTATTTGCGGGATATCTTCTCCTGAGTCTGAGAAGGGTGAGTCGAAAGAGAGAATGATTCAGAGGTGATGAATCTGGCCGACTGCTGGCGCGCTTGAGCGAAAGTGTAGTCCTTGTCGTAGTCGTTGCGCGGGTTGACGTCGCTGTAGGTGGCCGAAACATCAGCGATGTGGCGACGCTTGTCGAGAACGCTCAGAAACGAGCGGTTCGAGTCGTTGTCGCTAAGGTCCGAAGTCGAGGAGAAGAATTCGTCCTCGCTGTCGTCCTCGCTGTCGTCCTCCTCGATGTCGCTGGCCATATCATCCTCGCCCGTCATATCATGCTCCCACCGCTTGCGCGGGAAGAAGTGGACTTCGCGCTCGAAATCGCCGTCGCCTGGAAACTCTGGCGGGAAGCCCATAATGTCGGTGGAAAGGAAGAGATTGCGAGCACATGCGTTGCAGTGTGGTCTTCAAATGGAAAGGCGATGGAATGCTTTTTTGAGAAATGAGGAATAATGTTGAGGAGACGGAGGTTGGAAGTGGAAAGTGGAAAGTGGAAAGTGGAAACACGAAACGCGACACGCGACACGCGGTGAAATGGCCGCTAAGGGATCTACGGTGGTTGTCAGGTGAATGACTCCCGTCGCAGCAAAACCAGAAAAGTAAACACAGAAATTGACATATGAGATGAGTGATCCCTCCGCGATGCTGTTCGCATGCCCGCCCATGTGCATCAGCGTCACCGTAACCATGCAAAATTGCGCAAACGGAGTAACAGCAGTGATGAAAGCCTCCACGGGCCAATGGGCTAGCACACTCGTTCGTCGAACACTGGCGAGAGCCAAGGAGGAGAGCCTCGATGATGGTCCTCGCGCCAGCAGCTGACTCCATGGTAAACAAGCAGGAAATCAAGCAGGAAATCAGGCCAGACACCAGTAGTAGCCTTCTTGTGCGGCCCTCTTGGCTCTCTCTTTCTTACTCATGCCAGCCACCAAAGCACCGCGAATCCGCCGTCTCCGCTCTTCTTTCTCCTCCTCCCTGGTGAAGTCTGCATAGTCGCGGGCTTGATTGGCCTCTAATATGCCTTCTGGGTCGAAAGCACACCTACAACAGAAGGGACAAATGATCAGCGATGTCTCAGACGGCAAATGGAGGCGCTCTTTCCAAAGCCGAAGCGCTTTGTAGAAGCTCAGAGGCCATTCAATGCCATGCTTGGTCGTCCCGGCCGAAGAGGGTGCAACTCACAAATAGGTGTCTTCATTCGTGCTCTGGGCGTTGTCGAATGCCAGCTCAAAGTGCTCGCCCGCAACAAGCCACTCCATCACACCACGGCGGCCGTCCTCATCGTAGTTTTTGAGCTTAGCATACTCGGCAGTCATGACCCAGGGCCCATCCTTGCGCTTCAGCCAGTGCGCTTTGTCGCCCGTAATTTCTTCAAGGTACAGCACATGTACTTCTCCGTCACTCATCTTGAGGAACCATTCCTGGTCGTCGTTCCAACTCCCTGTCATCAGCAGGTTCTCGTCGATCGTGTGTAAGAGAAAAGAAGGAGTATCCTCGAAACACGTCTCGCTGTACTGCACGAAATCCCATGGGCAGGGATAGTGCTTCTGGTAGACATTTGCACCGAGCTGTGACAGAGGGTTGTCCCCTAAACAGTAGAACGATTAGCCAAAGACTCACCCAGATGTGAGTGAATGTACGGAAAGACAACACAGGCACCAGGACTCATGTGATGCCCGCAGCCGCTTCATTTAGCATACCTCTTGCTTTGCTACACTCACGCGCCAGCATGTTGAGTCTCAGAAGCCCAGAAGCCTCCAACATGGTGTTATCCGGCATCTTGAAGTGTTGGCCATGCCATACGCCAGAATCGCCAACGAGATGCGGAACGAACCACCCGTCCGGGATCAGCCTGAACAGATTGTAGTATTGGAAGATGCGCACAACGCAGAGGGTTGCTTGTTCCCATTCTAGAAATGGCCCGGTCTCTCGGCTATTCTTCAGGAGTTCATTCATGAGAGATGTCAGCTCGGACAGAACAGGCTTGGCGCGTGGTATGGGCATCGTGTAGGAGACAGGCTGCCAATCCTTGACCCAAGTCAGGGACCTGCTGGGCGAGGTTGACGGGAGGAGCAGATGGAGAAAGATGTTGTCTTTTAGCTCCTGCGGCAAAGCGCGAACTTGGTCCATAATGTCCATGTTGAAGGATACTGGATGTATGTGAGCCTTAGGAGCTATTTTTGAACTGGACAAATCAGTTTGAGTGAGTGTGTAAGGGTGGAAGGCCTTCAAGGCACAAGACAGTACATACCTTCAGTTCTCGACACGTGCGCGGTGTAAATCGTTTGAAAGAGATCACGTACGCGCAATGTGCCGTCAATTGTCTAATGAGAGCACGTGCGCGGTGTGCTTTCGATGCTTCGGAGCTGTCAAGCAGCTGATCGCGGAGTCCGTCGAGGTCGAGGGACGAGTTCTCCAAGCCAGCGATATAAGTAGTAGAGTGGAGGTCTTCGAGATGAGCGTAGCTTATCCGTCAACATCTAGAGATGCGCGGATATAAGCAAGGGGAATGTCGAGTAAGAGGTGGTGGAGTGCTGAGCAAGAAGTGGAGGAAGTGCAAAAGCAGTGCATATGTCAGTGGGGCTGATCAAGCACTACCTTGAGCACGTGAAGCAATTCACTCACTACCGCATCACCACTTGTGACCATCATTCTTCCCTCCGCAGCGCATCTCCCGTCAAAGCTTACTATATAGCCATGACAGAGGGCTCGAACGGCATGTCGCCGTTGAGAGCCTTGGACACAGACACAACACGTGAGGAGATACTTCGAGTCGCCGCTCTACTCGAAACCTCAGCGGAATGTGCGACAGAATCGCCTCGTCTTCGATAAACACTCTTTCAACTGTCGCTTCTTCTTTCGGGTGTTATTGGGAACGGGTAAAAGACCTGGTACTGTAATGGGTTGCCACTATGCGGTCTGGCGATCAGGCTAATTTCAATGTCTTGGAAGTTGGGTTTCTCCTGGCGAAGAGGGTATAAGGATGCAGAGAAGGGTATAAGGAGGCGTCGTTGGGCGGATGTCCTGATCTATCTGTGCTTGGCCAGGAGGATTCTTTCTTTGAGCGAAGCAGCACCTGGACGCCATAGAACTAGGGCTCTGACAAGAAGGCTGGTGACAGAAGGTAAGTGAGACTGTTCAACATGAGATGCAGCGTCTTGAAGCGGCGATTATTCTGGATCGACTGGAAGCTCTTGCCCGTCAGAGGACCGTCAAAGAAGATGATGGAGGCAGCGGCAATGGGGAAATGCAAGGGTAGAGCTTTGTTACATGATAGCAAGCATCATGCAAACACCATAATAAAGCCAAAGCAGATGAATGAATGAAGAAGTAGATTGAGTCGTCTGTCACGAGTTTGATGGGCAATGGAGTCCGTCAGGAGATGGAGTCATGATAGATCTACCTTAGAACTATGGTCTGGGTGCCGATATCGGGTATGGCTCCTCCACGTCCCCCCGATACTTTTGAAAGTTTGACTCAGGTCATACATCTACACAACAAAAGGAACAATCATGGTCGCCCGCAATCCGTCACAGAGATATCTGAGCACCAGAGGCGGCTCGTATGATCTGTCCTTCGAGGATGTCGTTCTCAAGGGCTTAGCAACTGGTGAACCTCTTCCACACTCCCACGGAAAGACATAGCTAATCGATATATAGATGGTACCTACTCTCCCCAAATCCTCACTGAGATCCTCCAGCTGACTGTTAAATATAGGCGGCCTCTTCATTCCCGAGGAGATTCCCTCCCTGCCCGCCAATGCCCTCAGCGACTGGTCGTCCCTCTCCTTCGAAGAGCTCGCATTCAACATCTTTTCCCTCTACATTTCCCCCTCCGAGATCCCCTCCGCCGACCTCAAAGACATCATTGCCCGCTCCTACGCCTCCTTCCGCACCCCTGACGTGACCCCCCTCATAACGCTCGATTCCTCCAAGAATCTGCACCTCCTCGAACTCTTCCACGGCCCAACCTTTGCCTTCAAAGACGTCGCCCTGCAATTCGTAGGCAATCTTTTCGAATACTTCCTCGTTCGCCGCAATGCCAACAAAGCCGCTGCTGCCCGCGAACATCTCACTGTCATTGGAGCCACATCCGGCGACACGGGTTCAGCGGCCATCTACGGGCTGCGCGGGAAGCAGGATGTCTCAGTATTCATCATGTATCCCAATGGCAAAGTTTCCCCAATTCAAGAGGCGCAGATGACGACGGTACCGGATAAGAATGTGCATAACTTGAGGGTTGAGGGCACGTTTGATGATTGTCAGGTTTGTTCTTCCTCCAAAAACTTTGTCTGGTCGTCGATACTGATGAGATGATGATGCACAGGATATCGTCAAGACTCTCTTCGCCGACAAAGAGATCAACTCCACCCACCGCCTCGCAGCCGTAAACTCAATCAATTGGGCACGCATCCTCGCTCAGATCACATACTACTTCCACGCCTACTTCTCTCTAGCTCGCCAAACGCGCATTTCCTCTCCTCGCGTACGCTTCGTCGTACCCACAGGCAACTTTGGCGATATCCTAGCTGGATACTTCGCAACACAAATGGGACTTCCAGTCGACAAGCTCGTAATCGCGACCAACGAAAACGATATTCTGCACCGATTCTGGCAGAGCGGAACCTATGAGAAGCAAGCCGCTGCCAGCAAAGAGGAAGAAGGAAGAAATGAAGTTAAAGAAGCAGATGGTGCGCTGGCAGACCCTGGTGGAGTAAAGATGACATACGCGCCTGCAATGGACATTCTCGTATCCTCGAATTTCGAGCGATTACTCTGGTTTCTGGCATACAAGACCAGTACAGTCGAAGAGGTCAATCACAGACGCATGGAAGCTGGGGAGAAGGTCAAGGGTTGGTTGGAACAATTGAAGAAAGAGGGAGGATTCGCTGTTCCGAAGGAAATGTTGGAGGCGGCGCGGGAGGACTTTGCAAGTGAGAGAGTCAGCAATGCGGAGACCATATCCACTATCAAGGATGTTCAGGCCAGTTCTACAGACGCGAAGGAGGTGAAGGGCAGGGACGGAGGAGTCGCAACGACAGGCATGATGGACCGGGGAAGGTATATCTTGGATCCGCACAGTGCTATTGGTGTTGCGGCGAGTTTGAGGAGGATTCAAGGGGAGAAGGAGGAAGAGGTGCAGTATATTTCGCTTGCGACGGCACATCCTGCGAAGTTTTCGAATGCTGTGGAGATGGCGTTGAAGGATGTCGATGGGTTCACGTTTGAGACTGTTTTGCCGGAACAGTTCAAGGGTTTGATGGAGTTGGAGAAGAGGTTGGTGGATTGTAAGGCTGATTGGAAGGCTGTGAGGGAGATTGTGGTGAGGGGGGTTGATGAGGAGTTGAAGGAGAGTAGGCAGTGAGAAGAATGCGGCGGAAACGAATGACCCGGCGTTCAACAGTTTTGGAATGAACGATAGATGGTAGAAGTTCGATCGATCCGTATACCACGATCGTTAATCTCATGGCAGGTTCTAGGAGCTGAACGCTTCTTAATCGAATTCGAATTTCGACCCTTACGAAAGATGATGTTTGGGGGT
This sequence comes from Ramularia endophylla, assembly GCA_002116395.1. NCBI lineage: Eukaryota > Fungi > Ascomycota > Dothideomycetes > Mycosphaerellales > Mycosphaerellaceae > Ramularia > Ramularia endophylla. The sequence goes on along the minus strand of MWSQ01005748.1, from coordinate 8,069 downwards.
TGAAAACCGCTGAATGTCGAAAGAGGTTGGTTGATATGGCGGGCAGATACGACGCTTACTGTTATTGGCACTGTCGATATTCGATAGTGTCTGGATACTAAGGTACACAGTGGTTCTAGATCAGTCCTCCTGAGAAACATTGAAGTCGATTCCTTGATGTTCGCACAAGAAACAAGAGGAGACGTTCGATCGTTGGAGAAGGAAACGACTCCTTCATTTAGGTTTTTGCTCAGGAGGCAGTGACGTAGTCGATCTGCATAAAATGCATTACTTTACATGTACCTTCAAGTTATTAGATATGCCTCGCACTCCAAGTCTCGAACAACACTTGCTCTTGACATCTACCAGGACCCAGGACCCATCTTGCAAGAACTGAACCAACCAACACACAAAATGCCTTCTGCTTCGTTCTACTGGGATGCATTCCGGCAATGCTTCTTCCTACCTGCTCCTGCTTTCACCGAGCAGAACCTCCCTGATCAGACCGGACGCGTATTCATCGTCACTGGCGGCTACGCAGGAGTAGGCAAAGAACTGTCAAAGATTCTCTACCAGAAGAACGGGACTGTCTACATTGCCGGTCGCTCAAAGGACAAGTATGAAACCGCCATCAGCGAAATCAAAAAAGCCCATCCATCCGCTGATGGCCGTCTGGAATTCCTTCAGCTCGATCTGGCAGACCTCAGCAGCATCAAAGAGAGTGCGGAAACTTTCATGAAGAAGGAGCAGCGTCTCGATGTTCTGACGAACAACGCTGGTGTGATGACTCCACCACCCAATTCCTTGTCGAAGCAAGGCCACGAGTTGCAGATGGGAACCAATTGCCTCGGACCGTTCCTCTTTTCAAGCTTCTTGACGCCACTTCTGGAGAAGACTGCGAAGACCAGCGCTCCTGGCTCTGTCCGCGTCACCTGGGCTGCCTCCCTAGCAACTCTCGCCGCGCCTACCAACGGTGTCGAGTTTAATGCGCAGTCCGACAGTCCCAAAATCCACAAGGCCCAGACCACAAACTACGCGCAATCCAAAGCATCGAATGTGCTGCTTGCACAGGAGTATCAACGTCATTACGGCAGCTCTGGAATCGTCAGCAATGCTTGGAATCCCGGCAATCTCAAGTCGGAGTTGCAGCGACACTTGAGTGGTCCAGAACATTTGGTCGCTTCACTGATCTCATACGACGTGAAATATGGAGCCTATACCGAGCTTTTCGCCGGCTGGAGTGACGATGCTGGGCGAACGGAGCATGCGGGCAAGTACATTGGGCCCTGGGGTCGTTTCATTGCTTTGAGGGATGATATCAAGGATTCTCAGTCGGGTGCGAAGTTCTGGGATTGGTGTGAGAAAGAGACGAAGAGCTTTCAGTAGGCATTGCTGTTCGATGTCAGGCGCCGATGCCAGGAGCAATGCATCCTCGAACGATGGTCTATGCAGGAAAGAGACTGCAGCAGATGATAATGTTTCAGCAGGTAATGTCTAAGACAGGTTAAGAAATGTGGTGCAGGAATTGCTTTTCATCAATGTCTTTCGCTGATACGGTAGGTTTCTCAAACAGCTACGGGTGGCTGCATAGAAAATGAACAGAGTCCCAGGACGTCTTACTTTTCCTTACCGACGACCCCTTTTGGTCTGGATATATAGGGTGTTTTCTTCTTTCCACGATCGCTTGCCTCCTTCCAGACAACAGCAAAAGCACATGTTTTGCCATCAAACGAACTTTTGTGCTTCAAACATAATCTATCGAATGCGCGACCGCGAACCTTGAAGGCCATCACATTCTAAGTGAACATTCCACCGCACCAATAGAAGACTGTCCCACTCCACGAGACGTTCTGATTACCAACAGCATCACCAAAAATAGAAGCCATCAGGATGAAATGGTCCACCGCATCAAACCCGGCAAATCCACACAAACAAGACCCCGATCGTGCCGCAACCAAACTGATGCACATTCTGGAAAAGGAAAAAGTTTGCGTACTCCGCCCTCTCACCCCACTGGAGAGAGAGGCACTTCTAGCCATGGGGCTCTACAACCCATCCACCGATGCCTTCACTTGCTGCGGGCATCTCACGAATGAAAGCAGGAAGTGCAAATGTCCTTTGCAAGACAGAACGGTTGCATTTGGATGGATGGAACTCTCTCGGGTAATTTGTGGGGGAGACACGAATCAGCAGCAGGTGTACCAGCTTGCCAAGTCTTTCATGTGCACGCACAAGCACAAAGATAATGAGAAGGAGTGCACGAGGTTCCTGAATGAGCTCGTGCCGATTCTGGTGCAGTGTCGGGAGGTCATGGTTTCAGCGGCAGGACAGCAACGAGGAGTAGAGCATCCGAAGGTGGAATGCCAGATGATGGACGTCGAGATGGTGGATGTTTGACACCACTGAATTCAGAACAGTGCTTGGGAGAGAATGGCTGGTTATTCAATGCTTGCTACTTTTGCCGCTTCTGGAAATATGAAGGATCGTTGGCCGACCGAAGTTCGCCACATGGTAGACGCGCGGGCATGATTGAGCAGAAGAGACAGACTGAAGACGACGTGGTACAAGAAAGAAGGAGATTGTATGCGGCCGACCTGGATCTCGCTTGGAAGTACGCTGCCAGGAATACGCGATAGCGGAGCCTAGCTGATATGGATCTGCTCTGGACGAAGACAAGGGTGTCTTCTGCAAGGGATATGGTGCGGATGCTGTGGTACTTGCGTCGGCCATGCATGAACATAGACGTACAATCATTGCAAGCGTGTCACCAACACATTTGACCATACATACAATGAGATTCCACTATCAAAAACACCCACATTCTGAAAGTCAGGGGTAGTGGAATGTTGTCATCGATTGTTCAACTTCGTGTCCTTGTCATATTACCTATGCATTTTCCACAGCCCTCTGGTCTAGACAAGCATGTAGTTGCTGCATTGATGGTCAAATCGGCATATCTTTGGTGCCGAATACCGTATCGTCTCGCGTATACGACCATGGTCTAGTTGGAGGTTTTTGACTGTCCACGAGCAAGGGGTAGTCGTATAGCAGGGGTGGCCTTGTATTTGAGGGTTTTCGCGTAGTAGACCATGGTCTAAGCGGCTTAGCTCTATTAACATAGCCAAATTAATAGTGTTGTTCGTTACTAAAGCTATATCGATCTCTAGCATAGTTATAAAGTCTCTATAAAGCGTAGGTAGGCTCTTAATGCCCTTAGAGGTTAGTAGTTTATCGTTAAAATCATTAAAATTATTAAGATCTAATAGCTTCTGGCTCTTCTTTATCTTCTTAGGTACCCGTACTATAGTAATATCGTTAAACTCTACTCTTTTAGAAAGGTATAATTATAACGCCGGCGCCGCTACTACTAGCGGTATAGTCGGAAGCTCGCCCTTCGAAGCGGCGGATAGGTAAGATACTAGTACTAGAGCTAGACTACGAGGTCTTACGTAGCTAGAAAAAGCGGAGGAGTATAATACCGAAGGTATTAAAGTAGGTAAAGGTTCTAAACGAGGACATACTTATAGAGGAGGCTACTACGAGGGCGATTAAGGATATTACCGCCGCGGAGGATACCTATAAGGATAGTATTAGTAAGATTAATACCGTACTTAGGGAATTCGACCGTTACGGTCGTTAAGAGGTTAGTCTCCGGCCTAAGTCGCTACGGTAGGTAACTATCGAGGAGGCGTTTTCGAATAGTATTATCGATAGTAAAGATAAAGATAATAAAGATAGAGGTAGCCGGAAGCGTAAGGCCTACTTGCGTAAGAAGAAACTAAGGTTAATCTAGTACGCTCTTACTTACTATGTTAATGTAATTTAGAAGGACGGCTCTATTAAGAAACAGCTTATTTTACTTAACTAGGCTCGTAAGGACCTAAACATTAGCCGTTCTTAACTTAAGTAGTAGATTAAGAATAAGAACGCTATTCTCTATTCTCGTAGAAGAAGTTTCCGCGTTCGTAATCTAGTTAGACCTAGATAAGAGCCTAAGATAGAAGCTATCCTATATACGACGATTATTAAGGCTCGAGTTAATAGAAGGTCTATAACTAAACGATTTATTAAACGTACTATATAGCGTATCTACGGCTACCTATATCCTACTAGAGTTATCCGGATTAGAAAGAAGATACGATACGAGCTCTTCGAGTTCTCGAACGGCTAGTTTAGTCGCTTTAAGGTTCGATAGTAGTTAAGCCTACGCTATAGTACGAAGAAGGCTTAGTACGATCCTAAAGAGCTAAGACCTACTATTGTCTCTTAGCTATAGTTTAATCGCCGTAATAGCTAGTTACGTAACGGTAAGGAGTAGAAGGAAGTTAGCCGTTACAAGCTTAGTAATATCTCTAACATAGATTAAACCCCTCTATCCTTTAACTTCCTTTATAACAAGAGCTATAATCCTATTAGTATAAAGACCGTACGGATCAAAGCTAGCCGTAGAGGCTAGGAAAATCGATAGTATATAGCTTAATTAACAGTCGATGTAGATAGAGTAATAAGGTATAGACCTATAGTAATCTTCTATAATAAGGAGGGTTTTAGTAATACGAAGAAGGGTAAAGAAGAAGCTCGTTACTACTATAGCGGTGTCCGTATGCTTTTTAACCCTATAGCCTAGGCATTAGAAGTAATAATGCTTAAGTACGTAAGGTAAGAGTAGTAATAGTTATATATAGTAAAGGGTAGAGCTACTATAAACAATAAGCACGAGCCTCGTTTACTTACCTTAGACGTTTTTAGTACTTATAAAACTCTAGCTATCCTTAATAAATTTAAGCGTTAAGGAACGATTATCTCTATAATTCTACTATACTATACTAGATACGTATAGGTCCTTAATGTATTAATTAATAAGCTCTTTAAGGACTATATAAAAGAGTATACGGAGGAGTACTTCTACCGTTATCTAGAGCACTTTATTTAGCTAATCTTTAACCGCCGGCCATTAATTACGTAGTAGGTTATAAAGGCTTAGCTTACTATTTATACCGAGTATAAGGACTTAATAATTAAGACCTTCCGTAACCTAGGACTATCGCTTACTATAGATAGCTCTAAGGACTCTTAACTCTCCGTTAAAGACCTTCCTAGCCTAGATATTAGTAACTAGCATCGTAAGGATATAGTACTAGAGTCTACTCTTATATAAGAGTAGGATAAAGGTCCTAAGAAGAAGAAGAAAATTAAGACTAAGGTAGTTATTTACGACTCTTTAGACCCGGAGGTATTAGTAAGGAGGCTTAAATCGTCGTAATACAGTATACTAGAGGCTCTACGCAACGAATTATACGTATATAAGGAGACTATTAACCTTATAGGCGAGCATAAGAGTAATTCTAAAGCGTAGAAGTTAGGTAATAGCAATATAGAGGGAGAGTACGAAGAAGAGTAGTTAGGGGTGGTCGTATACGTGAATTTATCACATGCTAATGTCCAATTTGGTAGGGGGTGGTCGTGTAATAAGGGTGGTCGTCTAATTAAGTATGGTCTTATACGCGAGACGATACGGTATTCTTGCTTCTACCTTTCAATCTCGGCTCATAGCTCGGGTGCTTTGGACAGTGAGCTGTGAATGTTTTTTTGTTAGGGCCTGATCAGTGTATAGTGCAGCAAGTAAGGTAGGGTAGAATTTAATGGAGTTTGCTGGTGTTGGTTCTTCGACAATGTTTTGGTCGTGTGCTGAGGGTTAGGGTTGGGGTAGTGGATTTGAGTGATCGTGTCAGCACAACAACATCTAGTAGCTCAGCGGCACCATGGTAGCCCGATTTCAGATCAACTCAGCTCTGAAGAGATCGTCTCGAGATAGTTGTACCAGGAGGCAGGATGGAGGCAACTCAGTGAAGTCATGCGTCCATGCATGGCTCAATGGAAGATGATGGATGAAGAACCGACGATGCTCCTGTAAAGCAGACCATATGTATAGACCTCATAGGATGAAGCCGTCGAATTCCGACCTTGATAGAGTGCAGCGTCACCAGAGCCTGCTGAGTACCAAGTGATGATTGCATTGCCATTTCATTCAAGGGCAAACGAAACCTTCTACAACTGTCTGGCCATCTCAGAACACCACATGGTCCGTCTCAACACCTTTCCTTTCCAGACCATTGTCGAATAGCGCGGTCTGAGAAGTCGAATAGACAAAGCGTCGTTCGCACTGGTCAAGGATCGTTCAGACAGTACCATGAATGTCACCGGATTGACCAATGGTACGACGCCTTCTGGGTTTATCTTTTGGCTACCTCGACCGCATCGCTAAACATGTCTCAACGGGTGACAAGGGAGAAAAGAAGAGCATGGGAGGCTCCGCATTTGTAGATGAGCGGCCCTCGTGTGGAAGAATCATCGCTCAAGGGTGTAGGGAGGTGTCTTTGCTCACCTCTTCTCAACAGTTCACAGCCTCGTCATACGCTGTACTCTCGATACATCCCTCAGCCAAGAAAATCTGCTTGACGCCCTTGTACGAGACCAGCCTTGCTGGGGTTGGATATGCGAAGTACGTGCCGTCGGAAAGAGATCACTCCAGTTGCGTGTGGACTGTGAAAGGCACGGCCACCCGTGGTCGCTGCAATTCAACCTTCTTCAAAGTAGAAAAAGAGCAAATGTGAAGGACATCTTTTGTGGTGTGAAATAGACAAATGAGAAAGAGCGGAGGGTTCCAGAGGGTCTCTTCCCCAACTTGTTGGACAAAGGAAGGAACAGACGCTCGTAGGTGAGACTGGGAAGGAGGTAGGCGTGAAGTATGAAAGGGAGATACTCGACGTTCTCTTATAGAGTATTTCAGGTATACCGCGAAGCTGAGTATGCCCGGATCTTCCCTGGATCAGTTCAGACAAGCACAACGTCTCGTCGAATAAGATTGTCTTGGACGATAGGCTCCTTTCGGGCGGTCCTCAACTTATTGTAGAGCACAGTGAAGGTGAGGGAAGACAACATGCTGTTGCGGAGCGAAATCCAACTAATGAAGAATGTCGTTGAGCGAAGAGAGCCAAGTGATGTAATGGAAAATCCAAGGGTTGAATGATGTAGCATCGTGCCTCAGGCATCACAGTTTCGAATGGCTCCACCTCGACGTGCGAGTCCTTGGTATGAGGGAGGGCGCGAGGAGCTCCAGAACATCACTTGAGAGCTTGCGGGATGAGGCCTTGGGTGTTTGGTGGCAGCCAGGATTTGCGGGACCTGACAGCGTCTCCAAGAGGGGATGGCGCGAGGAGCTCCAGAACATCCCTTGAGAGCTTGCGGGATGAGGCCTTGGGTGTTTGGTGGCAGCCAGGATTTGCGGGACCTGACAGCGTCTCCAAGAGCCGGAAAGAGAGATGGCATATCAGAAGCACATGCATGAAGAAAGGCGTCTCTTTCTTCCTCTGGCGAATACACTGTTTTGACCATGATTTCTAGATGCATGTCCGCGGCTGTGGATAGTCTTCGTCAGTACTCATGTATGCTTCGTGCGTGGGGAGGTTTTGATATGAGCTGCTGACAGCACAAACTCTCGGAGATATTACAACGCATTGACTTTGCCCATCATGCAGCCCACACCTCAGTTTCATCATTTGTATGCCATTGCGAGCAGCGTGACATATGTCACCAGGCACGAGCGCAGTCCTGCTGTGTTGAGTAACCTCAGTCGCGTTCGCAGCATATGCTTGGGAAGCCCGTAGAAGTATTCTGGCAGCAGCGTAGCACCATCTTGGGCTAGCATGACGGTACATTTCACGTCAGATTGATGTTAGTAAAGACCCGATGGCTTCGAGTAATGCGGAAGCGCGCATGTCAAAACATCCGGGAAGTCTCGGAAACATGGAAGACATCCGATCTTCAGAACCCGACACCTGAAAAGGGAGGGACAGGATGCGACCATCATAGACAAATGAAAGATTTTTGCCTCTCGCCGAGGCCGAACCCAGGCTTCGAGTTGAGTATGTACAACAAGGATAGCTCTGGAGTAGCCAAGAAGTCGCCTTTCTGGGACTTCCCTGGCGGTGCTTCTATCCTTCTATGCTCTTCCGCATTCAATACTGATACAAAACTCCAACCGCTTTGCCCAACCATGAACCAATCGCTTAGACGTACTTGCACATCAT
>MWSQ01005742.1:0-16611 GCA_002116395.1 Ramularia endophylla | reverse complement strand
GCCGCCGGGTACGGGAACCTTACTATCGCTAATATATAAAAAGAGCGAAGGGTTAGGGTTAGGGTAGTAATTATAGGCTAAGCCTAGCGTAAGCGACGCGCTCCGCTACCGGAAAAATTTTATAGACCTTTCGCTTCGCTATCTACGGCTATATTATACTCGTTAACTACGCGCTAGAGGTACTATCCTACGATATACGACGGCCGCTATATATAGTAGGTAGCGCTCCGTAAGGTGTCGTCGCTACGGCTAATCGGGTACGGCGGCGCTACCCGTTTCTAGCGCGCTCGACGCCGGAGACTCTGTCGAGTCTCGACGAGAATAAAGAAGAAGTTTGGAAAAGATGAAGTGAAGGCTGTGCGTGTGCTAGGCTGCGTGTGTTGTAGTTCGACGCGTGGGTGGTCCAAGCTTCGCAGCCGCTAAGATACCGTCGATGCCTCCGCCGCAGCGCAAGCTAGCCCAGGTGTCCAACAACCAGAACATCTTGACAACCCGAATACCGCCTCCCCACCACACTCGGCACCGTAGCCGAAGAAGATGTCTTTATTCAGCTTCTCCACGCCCTTGGATATCGACATAGTTCTTGACAACACCGATGACAGACCCACCGTCGATGTGAAGCTGGACAAGAACCGGCGCGAGAAGTGTCCGCTCTATCTGGATGGGGAAACTCTCAAGGGCGCGGTAACGATACGGCCAAAAGATGGCAAGCGGCTGGAGCATACGGGCATCAAAGTCCAGTTCGTGGGCACAATCGAGATGTTCTTTGACCGCGGGACACATCACGAGTTCCTCTCACTCCAGACGGAGTTGGCATCGCCTGGAGAGCTCCAACACCCGGTAACGCTCCCGTTTGCATTTAAGAACGTCGAGAAGCCATACGAATCATATCACGGCATCAATGTCAAGCTACGATACTTCCTTCGGGTGACAGTGTCGCGACGAATGGCAGACGTGGTGCGCGAAAAGGATCTCTGGGTGTACTCATACCGCCAGCCGCCGGAGAGCAACAGTGTCATCAAAATGGATGTGGGAATTGAGGATTGTTTGCACATTGAGTTCGAGTACAGCAAGAGCAAGTACCATCTGAAGGATGTCATCGTGGGGCGGATCTACTTTCTGCTTGTGCGGTTAAAGATCAGGCACATGGAGCTTTCCATCATAAGAAGAGAAACGACAGGAGCGCCGCCCAATCAGTACAACGAGTCGGAAACGCTTGTCCGGTTCGAGATCATGGATGGTTCGCCCTCTCGTGGTGAGACGATACCCATTCGATTATTCCTTGGTGGATTCGATCTCACGCCAACATTCCGGGACGTCAACAAGAAATACAGTACCCGATACTACCTTTCATTGGTCTTGATTGATGAAGACTCGAGGCGATACTTCAAGCAGAGCGAGATCGTGCTTTATCGGCAAGCACCAGAGAACAGCGAACTTGCACAACGACAGGCTAAGGAAATCCAGGCCAGTTGAGATGGCAGTGATCAAGGTGCTCGTATACTTGCAAGTGGGATATGTTGAAACAGGCGTCGTTGTACGATGATGACGGCTCGGGGACGAGGTCGATCAGAAGGAGCTGGTGTGGACAGAGAGCGAAGCAAGCAAGAAAGCCTCGACGATATTTCATACAGGCACATGGGTGATGAGATCAATGTAAACGCCCAACATTAGCAAATGTATAGTTTGTTTCGGTCAGCACCCAACAGGAGCAGGAGAGGGGAGAGGGGAGCTCGGCTCAACGCATTGGACGTCGGCTTATCAAGGCTTAGAATTTGGCTCTGTAGGTAGTAGGTACTCCCTACGGGCAACTTCCTATTATAATAAACGTCCACTCGTGTCCTGCAATCTGTGGTAAAAGGCGTTCTCCTCTAGAGACCACGTCGTCGTCAACATGAGCGCCATAAGATCGTCATTCTTCAGAGGTCTCCGCTTTCAACAGCATCAACAACAAGCCCGTCCAGCTCGCCTTCCCCGACTCCTCTTCTACCGCCAGTTCCACGCGTCGACGCGTGCGGAAGTGGTGAAGCCATTCTTGCTTGCAGACATCGGCGAAGGCATTACAGAATGCCAATTGATTCAATGGTTCGTCCAACCTGGTGCAAGAGTGGAACAGTTCGACAAGCTATGCGAAGTACAATCGGACAAGGCGAGCGTGGAAATCACCAGTCCATTCGATGGAGTCATCAAGAAGCTGCACTACGATCCCGATGATATGGCCATCACTGGTAAGCCCTTGGTGGATATTGATATCCAGCAGGAGCTCAGTGCGGAAGATGAAGCCAAGCTAGGAGGTGAGGCGGACGGAGAGGCAGATTCAAGCGTGAGCGATGCTTCAAAAGCAGAGACAACAGTGCAACAGGATCAAATAATTGCTGAAAGCGGCGAGCCAGAGTCAAGTGAAGAGAGTACACAGCAAAGGACACAACAAGCTCCACCTCGTCAGAGCAGAGCAGACATGGGCTCGCTTGCAACACCTGCCGTCAGGCATCTTACCAAGGAGTTCAATGTCAACATCACAGACGTGCAAGGCACGGGGAAGGATGGGAGAGTGATGAAGGAGGACGTACACAGCTTTGTTGCTCAGCGGGATCGCAAGCCACACGAAGCAACATCAACAGCACCGATGTCAGCAATGAAGGATGATCGAACGACACCTTTGACACCAGTACAGAACCAGATGTTCAAGGCCATGACCCGGTCGCTGAGCATCCCTCATTTTTTGTACACATGCTCAGCAGACATGACGGCCATCACAACCTTGAGGAAGAAGCTCAACGCATCCTCTGAACAAAAGATAACACATCTTGCTTTTATCATGAAAGCTCTGAGTTTAGCATTGCTACGACACCCGCTGCTCAATTCCTCGCTAGACACGAAAGATCCCAAGAAGCCAGAGCTGACCTACCGAGGTAGCCACAACTTCGGTATTGCAATCGATACGCCTGCTGGACTTGTGGTCCCCGTCGTTCATAATGTTCAGGGCCTCAGCATTTCCGAGATCGCGAATGCTATGCGGCGTTTGTCAGAATCTGCGCGTGCTAACAAGCTTGCCCCGGGCGACTTCAAAGGTGCGACCTTTACAGTCTCGAATATTGGGTCTGTGGGCGGAGGTGTAGTGTCTCCTGTGATTTCGGAGCCGCAGGTAGCTATTCTTGGGGTTGGGAGATCCAGGGTCGTCCCGGCGTTCAATGAGCGAGATGAGTTGGTCAAGATGGAGGAGCTTGTGCTGAGCTGGAGTGCGGATCATCGCGTTGTTGATGGTGCAGAGTGTGCGAGGTGTGCGGAGAGGGTGAAAGGCTTACTTGAGGATCCCTCTGCTATGATGATAGAGATGCGGTAGTAGTCTAGGAGGCGTTTGCTTTCATCATGCCGTCGAAGCACCGAAGAGAATCCACATCCTACCGTCGGTTTCCGCGACGCGTATCTTACGCGCCGTCCTAGTATGGACAGGGATATCCAACCCGGATTATCCTTGGTACCTTTACCAGAGATCTCACGTGGCTGTGGGCAGCTAGAAGTCCGATATCGCAACTGGAGTGTGGACTATTCCATGAGCCGCGTCCAACCGCTTCGCTCAGACAGCGTAAGGTACAATAGGATCTACCTTATTACTATACGCTCAGTCTTCATTTGCAGCGGCCATAACATCTCGCAACAATGGCCACCAGAAGCCTTCAGTCGTGCAAAGCACGCCTTGGAACCTCACTTCATTCACCATCTACCTCACTCGGCTTAAGAGGAGTTGCTACTCTAGCAAACTTCAAGATCCCCACCATCAACAACGAGCCAAACAAACACTATGAGAAGGACTCCGTCGATCGCGAGAAGCTTGCGGCCGCGATGAAGACCCTCCGATCCAAGGCACCACTTCAAGTTCCAATCGTTGTGGCTGGGAAAGAGTCGAAGACCGCGAATGTGTCGGAGCAGCCATTCCCCATGTCACACAAGCAATCGATCGCATCTTGGTCCGGAGCATCGACCTCGGACGTCAACAATGCGATTGACTCAGCACTCGCTGGTAAGAGCTCGTGGGAAAGCCTGCCGTTCTCTGACAGAGCAGCGGTCTTTTTAAAGGCTGCAGATCTTGTAGCTGGGAAATACAGATACGATATCATGGCTGCGACCATGCTGGGCCAGGGAAAGAATGCATGGCAAGCTGAGATAGACTCTGCAGCTGAGTTGGTGGATTTCTTGCGGTTCAATGTCCAGTACGCCCAAGATCTGTACGACCAGCAACCGGTCCACAACAGCCCGGGAGTCTGGAACAGAGTTGAGTACAGACCACTTGAGGGGTTTGTGTATGCGATCACGCCGTTCAACTTCACAGCTATTGCCGCCAATTTGCCGTGTGCGCCAGCCTTGATGGGTAATGTGGTTGTCTGGAAGCCGTCTCCAGCTGCAATGGCCTCGAACTGGCTTTTCTACAACATCCTACTTGAGGCCGGTCTGCCCCGGGATGTTATTCAATTCGTCCCTGGAGATGCCGTGGAGGTCACAAAGGCTGTTCTATCGCACCCGGAATTTGCTGCTCTCCACTACACTGGATCCACTGCCGTCTTCCGCTCGCTGTACGGTCAGATTGGTCAAGGCACGGCGGAGGGCAGATACAAGGGTTACCCCCGAATTGTCGGCGAGACTGGTGGCAAAAACTTCCATCTGGTTCATCCCTCTGCTGACGTCCACAACACTGTTATCAACACAATCCGTGGAGCGTTCGAGTACCAAGGTCAGAAATGCTCCGCGACATCCCGGGCCTACTTTCCAGCCAGCCTCTGGGAACAGGCAAAGCCTCTGTTGATCGAAGAGACCAAGAAGCTGAAGATCGGTGGTCCAGAAGACTTTGAGAACTTCATCGGGCCCGTGATCCACCAGCAGTCCTTCAACAAGCTTTCGAAAGCCATCGACGAGGCTAAGAACGATCAAGGTTTGGAGCTTCTTGTAGGTGGTATTCACGATGGCAGTGAAGGTTTCTTCATTCACCCGACAATCTATGTGACGAAAGACCCCAACCATAAGAACATGAGCACCGAGTTCTTTGGTCCGATTCTCACAATCTACGTATACGACGACACAACCAACCCAGCACAGGCTTTCTCCGATATCTGCAAGACTATCGACACCACTTCCGAATATGGCTTGACTGGTGCTGTTTTCGCTCAAGATAGGAACGCTCTGCGTTTTGCTGAAGATGCTCTCAGAAATGCTGCCGGCAACTTCTACCTCAATTGCAAGTCTACTGGAGCTGTTGTTGCACAGCAGCCTTTCGGTGGCGCCAGGGCTTCCGGTACCAACGATAAGGCAGGCTCTGCGAACCTTTTGTCAAGGTTTGTGAGCATGCGCTCGATCAAGGAGGAGTTTGTGAGCTTGAAGGAGGTCGTATATCCTTCTAATGTTGTATGAAATCTACGTAAAAGGCGCTCGGGAAGGGATTTAATGACTATGCTGAACGGTCAGGGGATATTTGGCGTTATGAGTGCGGGACGAAAAGGGTCATATACCAAGTGAGGACTCTCTGTGGTTGAATTTGATGGATTAAGAGACGAGAGCATGAGCTCTCTTCATACAATGTATCAACATCGCATTGCTACACTGCTTTTCCGCATTCAGGAAAGTTCCTTTCAGCGGCACAAGCAAGAATAAATTCCCGTCCACACGATGGCAACCCGCTCGACTCACGTCAGCTCTGGAGAAATGTTAATGCGGCATCATCATCCGGCAAGTGGGCACGCGGCGGCGAACCGTTTTTGGCATCAAAGCCCGATGAACAGCAAACTTTTGACGAATGTCAAAAGCCGACCCCGTCTTCACAATCGCTTGACCCCCAAGTTCCAACCCGTCTTGCCCGTCCAAGCAATGGGAACGCTTGCCGCTGGAGTACAAAACCATTTCCGTTTGCTGCCTGCCGGCGAGGTACTCAGACCGGGGTAGACTCTATCGGCAGTCTCAGAGTAAGTCCGAGATACAAAGGAGGCTCAAAGGCCCCTTCTGTCATTACTGAAAGCATCCTTTGCCACCACTCACTGCCTTCATCACAGCGAGAAAACATCAAAATTACCAATTGACGTGCTTCATTCCAGAGAACTCATTTTCTCATCATTCCAGCGAAGTCCTGTGATCTGCCGCGATCATGCAAACGAACAATATTCCAGAACAACACCTACCACCAACTCCGCCGTCTGAGCCTTCGACCCACAACCTCGCAAAGATGTCTTCAAACACGAGCAGTGCACGTGGCCTCACGACTGCAACTGTACACAAGCACATATGGGTGATTACTGGTCCCGCAGGATGTGGCAAGACTTCAGTCGCGGAGTACCTAAATTCAGAGTTCTCACTTCCATACTTGGAGGGTGACGCAGTGAGTTGCATGTGAAGGCATTGGCATAGGCTGCCGTGACTAATCGTTGCACTAGTATCATCCAAAAGCCAACGTTGACAAAATGGCAAGTGGCCAGCCACTTACTGATGCTGATCGATGGGACTGGTTGATTGTGCTTCGTGAAGCGGCTGTCAAGGCCTTGGACGAGAGCTCGGGGGCCATCATCACTTGCAGTGCGCTGAAACGCAAGTACCGCGACGTAATGCGTATTGCTGCATACGACCACTCCGACATCCAGGTCCATTTTGTCTTTCTTAACGTATCCGAAACCTTGTTGATGGAACGTGTGAGAGCACGTCAGAACCATTACATGAAAGATTCCATGGTTCGCAGCCAAATTCAGGCTCTGGAGCTTCCGACAACTGACGAGGTCGATGTGCTGAACGTCAATGCGAACGGACTACCAACGGAAGTCAAGCATTTGGCGCTTGAGGCCGTGAAGAACGTCCTGGCTGAAGATTGTGCGTGAAGGATAGTGTATCAAAAGTGATGAACCATTCAGCGACCTGGTATGGTGTTCTGGGAGTATGCGAAAGCAAGGAATATACCCCTTACTGGAATTCGGGAGTTGGTTGTAGCTGCAATTGCAGACTAGAGGAACCTAGGAAGAAACTGGCCTGTCTCAGACAGTCACTTTTGTTTTGGTATGGAGCTCGTCTCTGCTTTGTTGAAAGCCGTCTCCACGATGTCTGCCAGCTCGCGGAGAGACTTCACTCTAAGCTGAAACCCATACTTCTCCTGCGCATCCTCAGTCTCCCCTCCCATCAGGCCGCCTCTATCGACCCAAACGCTTTGCAACCCAACTTGCTTCGAAGGACCATGGTCGTGGAATAGGCTCTGAGCAACATGACAAAGCTGCTCTTTCTCAATGCCGAAATCGAGCCTGACATGTTCCAACAGATAGTCGAAGTTCTTGACGTCGGGCTTGTAAGAACCGATGTCTTCAGCTGTGTAAATCGCGTCAAAATGGCAGCCTTGAAGAGGTCCATCGAGCGTTTTCTTGAAAGAATTGTGGTCCACATTTGAGAGCGGGATGAGCTTGTATCGCTCACCGAGAGACTGAATAGCAGAAACCGTATCTTCGAAGGCCGGGTACTCTCCTATCTTCGAGCTGTATACTTTGGCTGCCTGCTCGACCTGTTTTTGGGTCAATTGACCTTTCGCAACAATTTGCAGTTCACTGGCATAGCGTCGAATTCCCTCGGCAATGATATCACTTTGGCGAAGAGTAGGATGTTCTCTCTGAACGGTAGTATCATGTCTCTCAATTCCTAGCATCAACTCTTGATGTCCGGATGGCAGAAATCTCAAGATTCGCGTTAGCAGGTCTGTACATGTGCCCGATATGTATACAAGTAATTCGACACACTCTTCGCGATGGGAACGTCCAGAAGCAGGAGGAAGGACAGGTCGACTTACGGTCCGATTGCTGTGTCGCGAGCAGAGTTGGCAATCCCTAAAGTATCGATGAGTGCAAGTCGACTTATATCTGATGTATAAGATCGGCACTCACCCATCTCCCAGTCGATCAGTGTGCCATAGATGTCAAAGGACATTGCTTTGATATGAAGCCACGGTATTGACGAAGTCATGGTGGTAGGTGGAAATGTTTGTCGAAGTATTTCGAGGAATTGGAAAGTGCTAGGCAGGATGGAGAGAAACAGAATCTTCTTATACTCGACGGTATCGACCCTGGAAAGAAGGTGATGTAGCATAAGGTAAAGCCAAGCGCTGTAGTGCTCGAAAGGGCAACGACAAGGCGCATGTGGAGACCTACCAAGGCAAGTCAAAGGAGCTCAGCTGCTGCCAGTGTGACGATTATGATCACGATAAGATGAAGCTGAGACGATGGAAGCTCGGGTACATGTATGCATCTTTCGTATTGCTGTCACGGAATGCATTCTCGTCCATCTCTATACTCGTGTCGTTAGTTGTTCATCAAAAGAGAATTCAGAAACGAACGGAAGATTTGGATGCTGGTCTCTCAGAAGCACAGATCACCTCGCTTCGCGACCAGTCAGCGACTGCTGCCGCTGCCGCTGCCACACTCGAGTCTTCACGGGCCAAGAACACGTTATACTTGTTTCAAAACAATCATCAAACATTCCATCCCTTTGACATCAGCTTGAATAAAGTGAGCTCGCCGGCCGACCCGCTTACATGTCCCTCTAACTTCGGAGCTGCCTCTATTCCGGACTTGCAACCATGAACATGTGAGATTGAGAAGAAGCTCGGTCGAGTAACCTACGGTCAAGATGAGCGCAACATTGCTTGCGAACGAGTTGGGCAACCTCGTCTCGGAGGCCAAAAGAAAGAACGCGGATCTACGGACTGCAGCCGAAACTTCACTTCAGGAGCTCAAATCGCTTCCCGCGACATCTGAGCAACAACTTGCTGCTGGTATGCAAAGATGTTCCCCTCGAGTCAACACATGCTGATCGACAAGAGATCTAAGCCGCCGACCTGCATTTATCGAGCCGTTTCTTATAGCTTGCGCAACACGGAACCCAAAGTTTTCCGGATCCGGCATTGTTTCTCTACAGCGGCTTGTTATATGCAAAGGGCTTCCGAAAGCACGACTCCAAAATGCTCTCGAGGCTTTCAATGCTTGCACAGATCTTGGTCTGGACATACAGCTGAAGATCTTGCAAGCATTGCCTTCCCTGCTTCAAAACTATGAGGCAGAATTGGAAGGTGAGCTCCTGAGCGCTACTTTGAGAATCTGCTCCTCTCTCCAGGCAGCGAAGGCTTCCACGGTTAGTGGCGTGGCAGCTGCAACGTTGCAGCAGTTGGTTACGACTGTCTTTGAGAAGGTAGCGACAGAGGACAGCGTTGCAGGCACTAAAGCGACGACCAGCGAGACACCGGTCAACGATGGCAAAACCGAACAGAGATCGGCAGCTTTCGACGATGCATGTAGGGTCTTCCGTGATCTGGCATTGGCAGCAGACGAACGGAAGACAAAATTCGTTCAATTCACTGCACTCTCAGCAGAGTCGAGCCTCGAGCTCATCTTTTCCGCACTCGACGCCAATTCCGAGATGTTTGCCGCGCATCAGGAATTGCTGTCCATTATTGGTGCTAACATCTTTCCTGTCATAATAAGGACCTTGTCGGACCGGCTATCCTTTTCTCTCACTGTCCGATCGTTACGCATACTAGGGCTCATCTTGAATCGACATATGACAAGCTTTGTACGTGATGTCGAAGTGGCCTTGAACCTGTGTACTCAGGCTCTGGACCCGGAGTTATCACCGGGATGGAAACGTGCTCTTGTCATGGAAGTTCTCAGGGGATTTCTGGCGGATGGAAGCCACTTGATTGAGGCATATTCCGCGTACGACGGACGAGAGGGCGGCAAACCGATCGTTCAGGATTTGCTGTCCTCTTTCGTTCGTCTCTCCTCGGAGAAACCATCTGCCATTGGCCTAGGGCAGCAGTCCACCGTCCCCACCGGACCGACGTCTCCGGGAGAGTCAAGCACCGATCAAGGCACACTCGATGCAGC
This sequence comes from Ramularia endophylla, assembly GCA_002116395.1. NCBI lineage: Eukaryota > Fungi > Ascomycota > Dothideomycetes > Mycosphaerellales > Mycosphaerellaceae > Ramularia > Ramularia endophylla. The sequence continues at coordinate 6,721 of MWSQ01005742.1, read as the reverse complement.
TGGAGGAATGGCCGGCGTCTTTGGGTCAGCGCTTGGAGTGACTGAAGTCAACATAGCTGGCATCAGTGCGCAGTGGAGCTTGCCCAAGTCGCCATATCTGGAACAGCTGGACAAGAGCGATGCGCCGACTCTGCCAGATACATATCTATACGCAATGGTACTGGAATGCTTGAGCGGGTTCTCGGACAGCCTTGCCAGGACGATACTGCCATTGACGGTTCACACTGAGAGGTCTCGTTCCAAGAGTTCAGGTCGGTCATCTAACCCGAGACAGAGGGCAAGATCTCTCTCCTTCAAGACTGGCGCGGTTCCTCTTAACCCTCTTGAAGCCAAAGAGGCCCCATATGCTGCGCGTGTTGCAGCAGTCGCCGGTCTCATTGAGTCATGCTGGCCTGCGGTGTTGGCGACGGCGTCCACCTTTCTCAATGCCGCCTTGGACGATACCTACTTTCGCAACCTGATCAAAGCCTATCAGCGTTTCGCCCAGGTTGCTGGTCTATTGCGCCTGAGCACGCCTAGAGACGCAATGATGACTACACTCGCCAAAGCTGCAGTGCCTCCTCACATCTTGAATGCGGTCGGTGGCGACCAATCGCGATCGCCATTGGCAGAGAGTCCTCGCGTCTTTTCCAATCCGCGGTCGCTACTGAGTGTCGATAGCCTGGTTCCCCAAACATCGTCACTGGCCATGGAGCATAGTAACAGACGGCAGTCTTCGGAGCCCTTGAAACCAATGCTGTCAGTGCGCAACTTGTTGTGCCTCAGAGCATTGCTAAACCTGGCAATTGCTCTCGGTCCAACTCTGAATTCCGCGTTCGCCGTTGTGGTCAGCGCCCTGAAGCAAGCAGATATGGTTCTAAGCCGCACAACTCCACAGCAAATATCCCGTCATCACAAAGAGATGGACTCGGCATCTGTGGTTCAAATCTTCAGTGCTGAGGTCGCTGCAGTCGAATCAGCAGCTTCGAGGCTGCTGGAAAGCTCCACGGACTACCCGAACGACGCTTTCTTGAACGTGCTTCAAACCTTCTGCATACTGCTGCATGGTAGACGTGAGGTAAATGAATCTCCAATCGCATCAGCGCCAAACTCGAGGCCCACCACACCAAAGACGCAAATGCCGAAGGGCAGGACGTTCTCAGGGCTGCCGGGAATCAGCACCATTGCAGAAATACAGGCGAGAGACTATCATTTTGTAATTCCCAAGTTGGGAACTCTGGCTGAGCTCAACGTTCCGCGCTTTATGAGCGAGCAGTCGACAGCTAGTGGGTGGGACTGCGTTGTTGACGAGCTCATTTCGATTGCTAGAACAAACTCGATTCCTCGTGATGCTCGCCGAAGTGCTACCAACGTCCTCGTCAAATTGGCGGAAGCGACCATTGCCGGGGTAGCGAAGGAAGACCACGCAGAACGACCTCTCGTTCAGCGTCGAGCATTGGATGTCCTTTTGCGCTTGGTTAATGAGTTATACCTCGAAGATGGGGATATCACAGCTAATGACTTGGAAGTTCAGAGTCATGTTCTGAGCTCTATACAAACCATTCTTGAGCGATGCGGTGATTCCCTGGTCGCTGGATGGGACAGAATCATTGCCATCATCAGTGTTGCTTTCGAGTCCGAAGGGAGCTCACTCCAAGAAATTAAAGACGACAAGGTGAGCATCGACTGGAGAAGTCGTTCCTTCGACTTGGTATCAAGAACGATTGGCAAAGGCGCCTTTGGAGCAACCCAGCTCGTCTGTTCAGACTTTCTCGATGCTTTGCCATCGGACGCGATTCCTGCTCTCATTGAGCTTTTGCACCGATTCATGTGCCAGGAAGAAGACGTCAATGGCTCGTTGACTGCCATCACGATTGCTTGGAACATAGCAGAGTGGCTATTCAACAAGTTCTCTTCTGAACAACTCAGCTCGTTTATCGAGACAACTAGAGAATTCGACGAACTTGAGGAGGACTTAGCAACTTTGCTTGCCGACTCCCAGCCTGCGCAATGGTTATTGCTGTTGTTGCGTTTACGTGACGTTGCTGCAAAGCCTCTGGCCGAGATTCGCACAGCGGCTTATCAGACTGTTCTTAACGTGTTCAAGTTGCACGGAGCGCAGCTGCCACCTGCCGCATGGGATATGCTTCTTCGAAACACAATCTTCTATATCTCGCGTGCAGACTCTTTCCTGTATCTGCAAGAAGAAGAGAATCGTGCCAACGGCACGCAAAGTTCTGTGACACAATCACCGGATGTCGAAATGTCCAAGACGATCATCGCTGGGAACTTCGATGTTGTCGCGCAGCATTTGCGAGTCATAGAGCAGGTTTCAAAACTGGCAAGCCTCTGGGAAGTCTTTCTGAGCATGCTGGAGCGCTACCTCGATGTGGAGAATCATTTGCTGAATACTGCGGTCTACTCGGCTCTTTCAAGCGTGCTTTCCGGCATCGAGCTTGCGTCGACGGCCTTCAAGGGGCCTACGTATAGGACCGTCGCTCTGTGGCTGAAGCGGTTTCCTAACATCTCCGAGGAAGATGCCAGCAAAGAGAGCAACCAACACGCATATCTCGCATACGCCGAAGCGGGCGAAGAGATCTATCGTTTGACTGCAGACACCATCAACACTTCTCAAACTCGCACCATGATCAACAACCTGTATCAATGCATCAGGGAGTCTGATGGCCCACGATATGGCGCAGACACAGCAGTCATGAGTCCTCTCCAGACAAAAATATTGCATTTGCTGCAGAGCATGCGCACGGATCAGCCAAACATTGCAGCCTGCCTCATTACTGTTGCAGCAAAGCTGGCGACTCTCCATCATGATACTGCAGATCAGCAAACATCATCGAAGGCCCATCCAACGTTCGTGGCGATTGCGAGTGAGAGCACGATTTGGCTACCGAATATCACCCTGCCACACATCACCGATGCGGAGCTTCTCGATTCAGGTGCACTACTACAGGCTGTTCAGAGCTTGCGCAGGCTCGTAGAGAGCAAGTACACATTCAATCTGCAGTATAAAGGGCTTCCGCTTTGGCATCGCGCTACAACTAGTGCATTGGCTCTGGTAAAGCCTGTCCTCGATCAGACTGAGGTAGGCCAGATTGAAAAAGCAGCGAGAGAAGAGCTGTGGGCCGACTATGTGGGCATAATTAGCGGCGTGATCAAGGGCAACGACGTGCATCTCATTGAAGACCCACGCAAGGTTCGCGAAGACCAAGAGTTCGATGTTGCCAGTTTCCGGGCGTTGAGGGAAGTTCTTATACCACGCTTGGGAAGCTTGGACCTTGCAACGGAGACACGTACGGTGTATATGCGCGCTCTCTTCGAGGCATCGTTGGTCCACCGACCAGAGCGCGATGAAATATCGGCACTGGAAATATCACCATTGGCTGATATTGGGAAGGTTCGAAGGGGACGTGTCAAGAACGTTCCTTTTTCGTTGCGAGAAGAACTGGCTTATGCCTGCTGGCAAGAGCTCATCACGCTTTCTTCTAAAAGCGATGGATCCCCCGAGCGGGTCAATCTTGCGCGAGCAGCGGCTCCGTTCTTGGTCCTTCGCTTGGCGATCCCGCTTCGAGCTTACATCGCAGATCAGCCACTGAGGGGGCATAAACCTCAGCCACTTTCTGAGCTAGAAGAACTGCTCTTCAGTTTTGAAACTGTCAAGGAGCTCAAACTGGATGAAAGTGCTCTGATGACAGACCGTGGTGGAGAAAGGGCACATATGCCCTTGTTGTACCCGTTGTTGGTACGGGCTGTTGCTACAGCAGGAGACAGATGGTCGGGTTCGGCGGAGGTATTGGATCCTTTGCAAAAAGTCCTTGGAGGTGTGACTACTGCACCGTGAAGCATCCGTCCGTAGAGCGAACAAGATGTAGAAATGAACCGTTTTTGGCCCATCAATCATGCTCTCCGTCTCGTGGGCATAGTACAGCCGTCTTGAATGGCTGCTGAGTTCTGCAAAACCATGCCTCTTCCTATCCTCAGTCCTTGAACTGCCAGGTTGTGCTGTGCCCACTGGTCACTAAAATCGTATAGGTTTCCCCTGAGAATGATGCGCCACTGACAGCTGCCCAGCGGTCTCCACAGGCTTTCAGCACAGCTAAGAAGATCTTTTGAGCAAAATGGGCCGGCACAAGACCCTCCCAGCTCAATCGGACCAGGCTCTCGGTAACAGGTTCTCCGAAAGCAGTAGGCACGGAATAACGCGATAAAAATGAGTCCACGTTGTCATCTTTCAACACCCGCGGAGAGCCGAGTAGAGCAAGACTGATCCATTCCAATAGCTCGGCGGCATCCGCGTAGTCTTCTTCGAGCAGCTCTCCCGGGAGCACAGGAACGAGCGCATTTCCAAGGCTCGTGGACTCGGGCTCTATTTTCTTGATCGTGGGCTGATGTGAGTCGAGGGGACCGCCAGAGATATCTTTGTTGCCAAGATCGCAGAAGAGCCATGTCAAAGAACTCTTCAGTACGTTCTTGAAAGCCCACACAACGCGATCGAAACCTTTCTTGCCGGCAACCATCGACGGCAAGCGGAGATTGAGCTCGATCGCAAAGCGGGCTTTGACGTGTTTTCTGCCTTCGGTGGGAATGGACTTTCCTTCCAGACCCATGCGCTCGAAAGTGGCCTTTTCGACTTCAATGCGTAGCAGGCCGTCCGCGAGGGACATAATGGGACTATCGATTCCAGAGCGGCCGGAGGAGAGCATGAGTATATTGCCTGAGTTGAATTAGATCGGAGCTCCAGAGATCCCAACTTAAATACATACCGGCTTTGATGTATTGGTTGAAAAAGTCTCCCTCGATTACCTCACCTGGTTTCATGTAGACTCGTGCATATTGCAAAGATCCTTTTCCGTTGGCGAGTTGTTGTTGAAGTGTGTTGGCTGCGTCTTCAGGAAGGAGGACTTCAAGCTATTAGCGATTCGTTAGCAAAGCTTTCTCATCGATCCAAGACTTGTCCTACTCTGTGAGTGAAAGTCTGGTTCAGAAGCGTGGAGAATGGTATTTTCTTCGTTGGTGGTTGTTCGTGATTGACGAAATTGGGCAGGCTTGTGTTGGTTACCAGACACCGAGGTCGAGGACCATCATGTTTATCTGACGGCAGCATCGACATTGTCTTGCCCAAGCATATACATCAATGTATACAATTGTTGTACCTTAACAGGATTGGAGAGAGGTGTAGGGTAGGTTAGGTAAGTTTTGGCAAGAGCATGACTAAGCTTGCATGAGCTACCTTAGCTCTTGTCATTCCGGACCTCGCAACAACGAACACCTGCAACAACAGCAGCACACTCTCATCGCCTATCGACACTGCGCTCCCAACAACGAACTTCGATCCCAAAAGCGAAAATGTCTGGAGCAGCGGACAGCACAAACGCGAGCACGACTCAAGCAACCGTGTCGGATAACAAGGACAACTCGCAACCACTGGCAACACAGAAGCCCGCGGCGCAGCTAGAGGAGGACGACGAGTTTGAGGACTTCCCCGTAGAAGGTAAAAACTTGTGTGGCAAGCTACAAGAGGGAGAACTGCTGATGACATGGACAGACTGGGCGAAGGAGGAAGAGGTTGGCTCACAGACAGCAAACACACATTTGTGGGAGGAGAGCTGGGACGACGATGACACGACGGACGAGTTCTCGGTACAACTGAAGTGAGTGGTGGGATCTAATGATCGGCTGGCTGCGTAGAGGTGCTAACCGAGCCGAATTGCAGGGAGGAGCTGAAGAAGATGGAGTCGGCACGAAAGTGAGACAAACGTGGCGGAACAGGAGAACGAACCGCGCGGAGGACGAACCGCACCCCCGATGATGGTGCTTTACGACTACGATTACGATTGGGGGTGATTCATCATGCCTGCTTCTACGAATGAGATGTAAGTCTTGGCGCGAGAAAGACAGCGAGGTGCTTGAATGCATCCGCGGTGCTTCCAGGCGCGGACTGCGTGGATTGAATACAGCAACGAGAGGCGGAGAGACTGGCATGTCGTCACTGTCTGATACGCTATGTACAGAATCGCCTCATAAAACTTGAGCGTGGTATCTACAGCTTCGCCTCATTCGCTTTCACTGTGCTCTCAAGGTCGGCTATTCACTTCTTCTCTGACAGAGCAGAGACACCAGGCAAGTCCTTGCCCTCGAGCAGCTCTAAGCTGGCACCGCCACCGGTAGACACATGGCTGAGCTTCTCCTCAACTCCGTACTGAGCGGCAACAGTTGCCGTGTCACCGCCTCCGATGATGACGATCTTACCCTTGGCTGCAGCCTCTACAGCGGCGTCCATGGTGGCCCGCGTGCCCTTCTCAAACGCCTTCATCTCAAACACACCTGCCGGGCCGTTCCAGAGAATGGTCTGCGCCTTGTCAATGGCCTTCTTGTACAGCTCAATGCTCTTGTCTCCGCAGTCCAGACCCATCCAGCCATCCTCAATGCCATCCTTGTCCTCAGCATAGCCGGTCTTGGCGTTCGCATCGAACTTGTCCGCGGTAATGTAGTCCACTGGTAGGGTAATCTCCACACCCTTGCTCTTGGCCTTCTCCACCAACTCCTTGACCTTCTTTGAGCCTGCCTCGTCGAAGAGAGAGTTACCAATCTTCATGTTGTCGAGAACCTTCTTGAATGTGAAAGCCATTCCACCGCAGATGATCAACGAGTTGACCTTGTCGAGCATGTTCTCAATCAGCTGAATCTTGTCCGAGACCTTGGCACCTCCCAGGATAGCAAGGAAAGG
>MWSQ01005741.1:0-63932 GCA_002116395.1 Ramularia endophylla | reverse complement strand
AGTTAAAGGGTGGGGAGATGAGGGGGGTTGGAGGAGGAGGGAGCGGTTGGGATGAGATTTGGATGGGTTTTCCACTTTTAGATGGGCTTGTTGGCTGGAGTTGTTGGAGCCTGGATTGAGGACGACTTGGTCGGTGAGGTCTTTGGGGTGCTGAACATTTGCAACGGACGACTGAGGTCCAACGCGGAATGCTCATTGACAACACCAACCGGAGCCAAAATGTCTGCACGAATATACAACAACGCCGACCCCACCAGCTCGAGCGGCATTTACCTTCTACTTCGGAAGCGACCAGGTCTTGCCCAAATCGACAGGGTAAATCACCAAAGCCCCTTTCTCCAGAAACCTCCTCTCACAAAGCAATATATGTCAAAGCGGCTCGGACTCCAAACAGCCATCTCCCAGTATCCACTACGAACAAACCAGCCGTCCAGAGCAAAACCAGTATCCGCAACCTCGAAGCCACAACCATGACAGCACATCTCCATTATCTTCTTTCGGCCATTTCTGCAGACTACATCGCTGGAAACGTCATCAGATTACAAGCCGCAAACTTGCTGCACTGCTTGCTTTTTTACAAAAGGAGGATATTATGCAAGCTAGATTTTCCTGAGAGTTGGGGTGGTGTTGACGATGAAACAAGGTTCTCTGAAGTGGTCGGATATGACTTGATAGAGCTTGGTATGGTTTGTGCTTGTCTTTGAGGCTCTGTGTGTTGAAGACTGTCGACTTTTGGGTGCACTGTGGGCGTGGGGTCATTTGAAAAGGGGAGATTCATAGACTTCGACCTGTTGTGCCTGACCAAGGATCAAACGCCCAGAACCGCTACGCCTTGCTCTGTGTATGTATTTCAGAACATTATTGGAGTACAACTATACTAAAGCCTCACCATAGCGTATCTCTAGTCAGAAGAGCTCTCAGCCGTCATAGACGGTGGCGAATGACTACCCCAACCCTAACCCTAGACTGCGATTACATCATATGTGTAACGTTGACAACATGCTGTCCACTGCGAGGGACAACGTTTGGTGCTGACACACATGAGACGAGGACCAACTTACCAAAGCCAGCGCATCTATGCTTCACAACAACATCCCCAGGCTTCATGCTCACGACGTTTCTTCTCGGACGTTCTCATCCAACAAGGTTCGAAAGATCTGCATCTCCATCCTGCAGCACCACGGAAACCCTCGTCCGATCCTCCGACCAGAATCCTACAAGAATCCTACACGCTCTCCGTCACTCGGACGAAAATAAGATGTTAAAACGCAGTTTCACACCCCCAAGAAGCAGCATACTCCACCAAATCTCATCAAAATGACCTCCCTCAACGTCCTCATCAGCGGAGCTGGTATCTGCGGCCCAGTCTTGGCCTACTTCCTCAACCAAGCTGGCCATAACGTCACCATTGTCGAAAGATCACCCACGCCTCGTCTGGGAGGTCAAGGTATCGATATCCGTGGCCATGGCATCACAATTGTCCGCAGGATGAATCTCGAAGAGGCCGTTCGCTCGCATATCACGCATGAAAAAGGCATGATGTTCGTGGATGACCAGAACCGAGACAAAGGAGCTTTTCCTGTGGGAGATGGGAAGGGATTTACCTCTGAGATTGAGATTATGAGAGGACATTTGGCTAGAGTTTTCTATGAGGCTACTAAAGATGATGTGGAGTATGTCTTTGGTGATTATGTGAAGGCTATCAAGGAGAATGGTAGTAGTGTGGAACTGGAATTTGAAAATGGCTTGCGTCCAAGACGGGTCGATGTGCTCGTGGGCTGTGACGGATGGGCTAGTCGCACGAGGAAGCTGGCCTTTGGACCCGATGTTTCTGATGCCGCAGTCCATGATCTTGGGTTATTTACCTGCTTCTACTCGATACCGTACCAACCAGAAGATGATGGATGGGCTCGTTGGCTCCTCCTCGCTCGACGCAGGAGTGTACTTTTCAGACCTGACAACAAGCGAATCAGCCGAACCAGTCTTTCCTGTATGCCGGACAACGACAAATTTGACAAAGTTATGAAAGCCGATATCTCCACCCAGAAAGCACTCTGGACTGACGTCTTTTCCGACCTGAATTGGAAAAATGAACGACTCATCGAAGGCCTTCAGCAGACGGACGAGTTCTACATGCAGAAAGTCGTACAGATCAAGATGCCTCAGGGCTGGTCGAAGGGCCGCATCACGTTAGTCGGCGATGCAGCCTATTCTCCAGCTCAGGTCACCGGAATGGGAACTACCCTTGCTATTACCGGTGCTTACATTCTCGCTGGAGAGCTTTCAAAGAATCCGGACGATGTTCCCGCAGCGTTGAAAGCCTACGAGAGTGGGATGAAGAATTTTGTCACTCGTGCACAGAAGCTGCCTCCTGGAGTTCCCAAGATTGCTCATCCGCAGACCGAGTGGGGAATTTGGTTCTTTCATCTTGTGGTTGGGTTCATTGCGTGGAGTGGGCTGGCGAATTGGTTTGGGGGAGAGCCGCCGGCTACTGCGATGGAATTGCCGGAGTATGTCTTCCAGAAGGGGATGTGATCTTGATGCACAGATCTTGCTCGCTACTCTGACCTTCGTTTTGGCAATTGGCATTTACCACAAGTTTGAAAATGAATGTCATCAATCCGCGGCCTCGACACATTAGAAAAAAAGAAAGCTTCCTCTCGACACTGCGGTATTGTTTACACAGCGGCCAGTATGAGGATTATTCCTTTTCCAATTGAGGCACATATGGCTTTCAGAGGCGTTCTCCTGAACAGAGCCGCCTGCCGAGAGATAGAGAGCCCATGATGAAGGCACGTTGATCGTTCTCGTATTGATGGCTCCGACTATCTGAGACTTTAGACTTCTCTGTACACTCAATATCGACCTGAGGTTCGATTGTGTGAAAAATCGTCGTTGCAACAAAGAGAACATGCCTCCGCATGCGGCAAATAGCTGCTCCCGGCAAATTTCGCGGAACCAGAACAAAGAAAAAGATAAAGTTCCCTTCTCACTCGCACATTTCCGACTGGTGCACCAATCTACTGTACTCAGGGTAGAAAGATGTCAGCACAGTCTTCGCAGGACTCGAGGAGATCGAGCGACATACCAAGTTCGCCGCCTGGAGCTCCGATGGGCGACACCTCGTCGGATGAAGATGGCGATGAGCACGATATGGTTGATTGGTATATCAGTCTGGGTGGCCAAGAAGACCCGCATCCTGGCTTACTTGCATATCTTCGACAACATCAGGAATACCGAGATCGTCCAGCGTTTACGTTCATGCTCATGGCTATGATACAGAAGTTCTCACAAGATGAGGAGGACGCTGGATGGGATCATATACTACCCCTGGAAATTTTCCGGAAACATTGGTGGGAATTGGAGCATCCCTGGGTTGGACGTGGAGTAGTACTTGAACAGTACGATACTCCTGCGGTAAAATGGCTTGAACTTGCAGATGGAGTTTATGCAGGTGGAGGAAAGGCCAGCCTACAGGAATTCGTCGGCATCTACGATGATGCCAAGGCTTTTGCAACTCCAGAAGTATATCCTCTGGAAGACCCAAGAGTCAATGACGGCTCTTTGAGCGTGACAGAATATCTTCAGGCTCTTGAAGAGGATGTGTGGAACTTTGCCATTGAAGCTGCAAGCGCACACACGCAGGACGTAGCAGCAACAAACGAGATGAGGATCGAATTGGCGGATCGTTTGGAAGTTCGGAGAAGGAACGGCAAACCGTTAAACTTGGTAGCGCCCTGTTGTTGGAGCACATACTGGTCGCAACTCCGCCTGGCATTCGACAGTCGCAATCCCTCAGTTGCTACGCAAGCTAGGTTTGGGAAACTCTTCGAAGGTGCATATCAGTTGAGCAAGCTTTCGCGAGTATATCGACTTCCGCCTCAGATACTACCTGACCTCTCGCCAGAGGAGATGTGGGACGCCGTTGAAGCCTGTCGTCTCAAGAGTGTGGCCAACTTTCTCCCTCAGTGGGGTCGATCGATCTTGCGGAGACCTCACGAAGACAATGACGCCTTTCAGCAACGCCGGGACGACTTCACCGTCGCAACATCATCTAATGACGTCCTGTCCTGGGGGTATGGACCACTGCATGAGATCGATTGGATTGCCAACAAGGAAAGATCTTACTCTACCTTCGAGCTACGCACAACTCTCCTACAAGATTATGATCAAGTTTGGATGCTGGTGGAAGACTTGCATTTCCTGAAACGCCGCTTGAAGATGGTATTCTTGGTTCCGGATTGGCCAAGTCAAAGGACCACTAGGGACTATGTGGATAATGTTTTGCAGCCAATGATGTATCGAAAAGCTCTTGAGATTGTGGAGCAAGAATGGCAGGACGCTATTGCCGGAGCAGCTCTGTTAGGGGATGATGGAGAGCTGAGCGCAGCCGACCTACAGCGCTTCCATGACACTATGGTAACCGAAGCCACAGCAGGAAACACAATTCCATTTGCGCCTGATCATGCCAAATTACTCTTTGCATGGGAGCCTATCATTGCCAAACTCAACGACGGCCGTCTAGTCAATCCAGTCACTAGAGGCCGCATTGAAGACATGTACAGTGTGGCTAAGCAGACTAGCCGTCGATACAAGAACGAGTTCCTCATGCCACACCCGTGGAGCGATAATGAAACAGTGGATAACTACTGTGAGGGACTCTCTGCAACTCTATGGGATGATCACTGCAGCCTTTACCAAGCATCCTGGAACGCTTTGAAAGCAGCAGCATCGGAAGGCGACGAAATGCGGGCCATCGATGAGAGGATTGATGAGATGGAAGCGTTTTATGCACGAACTGGAGCATACTACCGAGCCGACGAAGATCAGCCATGGAGGCCCAGCCGAGCCCAACAAGCGAGACAACTAGGATCAGGAACGAATCGTGCAAACATTGCACCAGCTGGAAATTGGACTTTCATCGAGACTGCCGGTGGTGGAACCTTTGGTCATGCCGGTGTCTGGGCTCGTCACAATATCACTGGTGATATAATTGAGAAAATCATTGTCAAAGAAACGTACCTGACTATCTCGTGGGACCAACCGTGGCTTTGGCATGGGAATATACGCCGACGGGTTCCCAAGGAGTATAGAATTGTAAAAAGGCGTAACAGACTTGCAAACTCCCAAAATATCGTGCGTTACCTGGCCTATGGGATCTATGAGAGTCTGAGGATGCATAGAATATACATGGAAGTAAGTGGTTTGAGCAGTGTAGCCATAGGAGAGCAAGGACTGATTCATCTGCAGGTGTGTCAACACGGCACTTTGAGAGATCTGATAGATACGTACCAGAAGGTTGGCACAATCGTGACCCCAGATGGAACTACTTTGAGCAGGTGAGCCGACAGCAAAATGCCACCAGCATGACACAAGGCTAAAGCAGAGCAGATTAATACCAGCACGCATGCTATGGTCCATCTTCGAAGCCCTTGTCTCCGCAGTATATCTCCTGCAGGAAGGTGAGCTTCCCAGGACGAAGACTTTGGTCTTCCAACCGGAAGGCGTGTTGCATAGAGACATCAAGCCGGACAACAGTGAGTGAAACGAGAGGACGACGAAGTAACACCAAGTGGTGCTAACATGCTGTAAGTTTTCCTTTCCACCCCAGATGCTCGATTCTGGAGTGGTATTCCAGTGGCAAAGGTATGTCAATCCCTCTGAACGAAGCGATGCATCTCTGCACACGATCGAGTTAAGCTGACCGTTGCCAGCTTGGCGACTTCGGAACTTCGATACCATTTAGCGATCCTGATGTTCAAGCAGTCGAGGTTGGAACGGCAGGCTATTGCGCTCCGTGAGTCTTGTCCAACGTGCCGAAGCTCATAGCTAACAGTCTACAGGGAAACACTTCAATACCCAATAGGTCACTCGCACCATGGTCATACCTATCCCATCTCGAAGGCGAGTGATATATGGGTGCTTGGAAAAGTGATGCTCTCTCTTTTGAATGGCCAGATCCACATCGATGAACATCGCTTTGGATCAATCCCTGATACTCCGGTCTTCGGCGAGGGTGTTGAAGAAGCCTACCCAGCAGAACTCTGTACGCTGGTACGAGCATGCCTCTCACAGCTTCCAGGCGACCGACCGACTATTGAAATGCTCTGGAATGATGTCCATATGAAGGTCGCGAGTTTCACTGGACTCACACGCCGACCAATGAAGGACTTGCCGCGTGGCGACACGGAAGTCTTGCGATTTCCGGCCGAAACGAACATACTGTTTGCTGCCCCTAATTAGTATGGGGAAGCTAATCGTCTGAGGTCTGGCATTCGCCCGATTCCGCGAGGGTATGTGCAGGGATGCTGAGGCTGGGCCAAGGATGTATGCTAGAAAGATTCCAAAGCACGACTGCCCGCGATCATCATATGGTCTCTCTGCCTCGTTGTGTACTACAATGCTACCCCAGAGGCTCCTAGCACGTTTAATGAGAACAGCTGCACGGAGAGTGTCCTTTGAAGGTTATCAGCGTAGCTCCAATAACGAAACAATTCTTTGAAATATCCTCATATTTTCATTGGATGAACCCCTCTTGCCAACACTGGCTTGCCCAGTCAACCATGCTCTTCGGGTCGAAAAAAGATGTGCTTGGCGTCAAGATGTGAATAAAGAGGCATTGCTGCCGCATGCAGCCAGGCTTAGATGCCGGAAAAGCGCACAACAAAGAAATATTTGTTATAGCCTGTTAGCAAGATTGCAAGTTGGGAACTCCAAATCTCAGTAAGCTACATTGACAGCATATTTAGGGAAATATGGTACCAGGCCCGAGAAGATCGAGACGCAATGCCCAACTGGCACCGCTCTTCGGCGTGGACTCCTTGGCTCAACTTGAAAATGGACGTCGAGCAAACAGAAGAGCTGCTAGAGCGGCAGCTAGAGCAGCAGCCCTGGGTCCACCACCACCGCCGCCTGGTGGAGGTCTTGGAGCTGCACCCGGACCTCCACCACCACCGCCTCCAAACCCAAACCCAGGCCCAGGTCCTGGTCCAGGACCTGCAGCTGGACCTCCTCCACCTCCTCCCCCTCCCCCACCAGGACCGCCTCCAGCACCGCCTCCAGCACCGCCTCCAGCACCGCCTGGACTTGGACCTGGACTTATTCTGCCTCCACCGATGGGGGCAGCGAGTGCCAGCCCCGAACCTACCGCCGAAGAAGCTCTAATCACCAATACAATACAAGATCTCGGCAGCGATATCGCGAATCTAGACTTGCGAGAGTATGTCCGAGTTTGCCTCCAGTACCCAACCGGCAGTGCTCTATCAACAAGAGTCCTCGCAGTCTTAAGATCTACTGTAAATACCATGGGCCCAGGAGTCGAGTGGTACCGCCAACTCCCGATTCATGTTTTCTTGGTGCACTGGTGGGAATTTGACAGCCCATTGGCTTGGGATTTCACCACGCCGGACTCGGAGTGGCTCCGGGGTGCCTGCCACTTCTACCAGACCGGGGCGACGGATTCTCAATTAGATGAGTACACACAGGCGTATGAGGATATGAAAGCTCTGGCTGTAGTGGGAGGAGGTCCTTTGATCAATCAAATCGATCCGGATCAAGCCTCCAGTGTGACTTTTCTCGAAGATACGAAGTCAAAAGTTTGGGACTTTGCGAACATGGCTGCAGCTCCAAACATATCCGATCCTGATATAGTGGCAGATATCCAGCGTGAGGTCACACGCCGCCAGGCTCTTCCCTCCGCCGAGCGAGGAAGTCCCGTCAGGCTAGTTTGGGAAGTTCTCTGGCAACATGCGCGGACCGCTTTCAATGTTAGACAGCCTTCCACTGAGTTGCGAACGACATTTGACAACCTGTTCAATGGAGCTTATGACATTGCATATCTCTGTGATATCTATCGATTTCCTCCAACGATTACGGCGGAAATGTTTCCTCAAGACATCTGCAATGCGATAGATGGCATCCGCCAGACGAGCCTAGATGATGCTGTTGCCGACTGGGATCGAGGAAACATCATGATTCATGTCGAAAGCGAAGAATTGTATGGAACGAGACAGGCGGACTTTGCAGGGCTCAGAGGGATCAACAACTCCCTTTGGGGGTATGGTCCCCGCCATGGAGCTTCACGCCTGAACAACATGAGCAAGGCTTACGACGCCTTTACCAGACGATTGACTGCTGAGGTGCCCAAAGACGACAATAACAATGACATCTGGAACGAAAGGCAAGAGCTGCATTTTCTTCGGGCTCGATTCAGCCTGCAACTGCTTCTTCCTCACTGGCCACAGGATGTAGCAGCAAGAGACTATGTTCTGACGACTCTGAAGCGGGCGTTTTTCAATCAAGCAGTCAACGCAATGGATCCGCTATGGCAGGTTGAAGTAGATGAATTGTCAGCCCGAGCAGATCAGCTGAGAGACTATGAACTCGATTCGGCAACACTAGGAGGGAGGTGGGCTGAAGTCAAAACTGCTGCCATGAACTTCACAGCTTATCCCTACGGGCCCAAACACGAAGTGGCCAAGGCTGCATGGAACTACATGTTTGGATTACTACCCCAGCCAGTAGATCCCCCAATTATGGGTCGTCTGCTTGACTTGCAAAGTGATTCTTTGGCCATAACGTGGCGCTATTCAGGGGTAGAAGGCGTCATACCAGATGAAATGCCTGGCACAGACGCAATAGAATGGTACTGTGCTGAAAGATGTACTAATATACGTAATCGTCTCCATGACGATTTTGTCGCAGCTTGGACGGATGCGATCGACGAGGCTGAAGAGGGTCCAGCAAAAGCGGCTGTTACTGCAGCATTCATCGCTGCTGACGATTTCTACAAGATGTGCGGCCGGCTATACAGGCCCGGTGATGAAATCCCCATCAATCTACCACGCAAAGACTTTGCCATCGCCCTAGGACCCGGAATTGGCCGTGGTGCTCCTCCTGGGCAATGGAGGTGGGTTAACATGGCTGGATCTGGGATCTACGGACATGCCGGTGTGTGGGCCAGATCCGACCCAGACAATGCCAATGCCAATCAGATATTCGAGAGGATAGTAATCAAGGAGACCTACCTGACTGAAGATTGGAATCAGCCATGGTTATGGTCTGGGAATATGCTGATGCGGGTCCCTTCGGAGTATGAAATCGTCAAACGATTGAACCAGCTGGGAGACTCCGTCAACATTGTGCGCTATATGGGTTATGGAATTTACGAAAGTCGCAGAATGCACAGAGTTTACATGGAGGTAATTATTGTGCGGATGATGTCCCGACTTTGGCTGACTTTCTCGCAGCTCTGCGAGCACGGGAACCTGAGCGAACTCATGAGGATCTACAAACAATCGAATGAGTGAGTACAACTTCACTCCCTGTGCGGCAGTGGGAAGTAGCTGACTATAACCGGAAGGTTAATCCCAGCTCGCATGCTGTGGTTAATCTTATACGCCTTACTCACAGGCCTGCACTTGATGCAAGCAGGAGAACTACCAGGATTGGAAAGTCTTGCGACCCAAGCTGTCGCTGTGTTACATAGAGACATCAAACCAAGCAATAGTGAGTGTAGAAATGACATAATAGAGGAGAATTCGACACTCACCTCTTCACAGTGTTTCTTGCAGCGCCAGACACCAACTATTGGGATGGCCTTCCGGTTTTCAAGGTATTGTAATCTGACCGACAACCGCTTCTTCATAGGCTAACTCTCTACAGCTGGGCGACTTCGGTTTGGCTGTGCCAATCGACAATGAGGATTGCCAACGCCTGGAGGTTGGCGACCCTGAGTACCGAGCGCCCGAAGAGCTCTTATATGAACCGGAAAACGCTCATTCATTTGCAATCAGTGAAAAGACCGATATTTGGGTGGTCGGCCGGCTCATGCACTCGCTAATGAATTTGACGACTGGCTACTTTCCCCAGCAGCGGCTCGGCGTCGAGCCTGCGCTACCAACATTCAATCCAGGGATAGAAGCGACATATCCGCCGGAGCTGCGTCGCATTGTTCGTCAGTGTGTTAGCTTAGATCCAACGAACCGACCGACCATTCAAGTGCTTTGGCGGGATGTCCATGCAGCTGTCGCGAGCTACGTCGGTCTTGCGGGAGATCCTATGAAGGATTGGGCAAAGGCAGATGACGAGGTAATTCGATTTGCGGCAGATCGGTATACTCAGTTCGCAAATCCCGTTGCTGCGCCTGCTCCCGCTTGACGGCAATGTAATGGAACAGATGCCATACTTTCCAGACGGATGGCCAAGTAGTAATCAAATACAGTAATCATTCTACCATTCATGTTCGCTCATTCCCGATCAAGATGGCCTAGCCTCTTTTTCCCCTTACTTCGAGATAGGCGTGAGAAGAAGTTTGCAGAGTCTGTGAGATGCCGGGACTTCATTGCACGTATCGAGATTCTTCTCAGATTTGCGAATTCCCATGACTTCCCAAA
The DNA here is from genome assembly GCA_002116395.1 of Ramularia endophylla. NCBI lineage: Eukaryota > Fungi > Ascomycota > Dothideomycetes > Mycosphaerellales > Mycosphaerellaceae > Ramularia > Ramularia endophylla. Next base: position 53,538 of record MWSQ01005741.1, on the reverse strand, counting down.
CTGGTTAGTCATCTCACTAGCGCGAGATGAAGTGAATCTAGTTCAAATTCGGGGAGGATCGCGAAATTTCCAGTCGCCGTCACGCGAGCGTCACAGTGACACTTCTCAGCTTAAGACAGATACCTCCCACATCACATCAACACAGCACAATCAAGTCAACATGGCAGACCTTCGCAAGCTGATGGAGCTTCTCCCTCCAGAGCTTTGGCAGAAAATTTACGATGAGACATTCACAGTGGAGCCCGCAGCCCGCGACATCTTGGACTTCAAGACACACAGGAACTTGCTTCAAGTCGACACTATCTCTCGCCTGCTCTATGCATCTCAATATTACGGTTGTGGATCGTCGTTCGAGGTCTGGAACGGAGACTCTTTGTGGCTGTGGATAAAGGCGACAGACGGCTACCACCGCATGCTCATTAAGGACGTGGTAATGGTGAGGAAGAAGCGACCGGGCTCCAAAATCCGCTCGGAGTTTGTCTACATGCAAGAGCAGCAGGAGGGCATGCCTAATTGGCAGATCATGGAGGCTATACCAAACGCGCATTGGGAAATCGGACGTCAAATGCGCTGATGTGTGTATGTACACCCTGCCGCCTATAATCTGGTTCGCTAACCTTGATTGGCAGTACAACATGGTCCAAAGAAACTCTAGAATGTTCAAGTGATCACTGTCGATAAAAAGATTGGACACCATCAGGTGCAAGGGCGCGTGGGACATTTTACGGCGGGAGAGAAGAGCAAAAGTCTGGTGTACTTCAACAAAGTATGGAAGCAATTAAAGTGTACCTTGTACAGCTCTCTCAATCCATTGCATCTATTTGATCAGCACAAAAACCTCTACACCGTCATAGTCGCTGCTGCTGATACTAGAGACGGCCTGACGTCCTCTCGTTCACACGACGAGTAGATCCCTCCTTCCGGTCACCAAAATTGAACATTCACCACACCAAACTCCACCGCATCCAGCCCAGCGCCAAGTAACCTCCTGCCGCGAAGAAAGGCGCAAACAGAGCTGCCAAAAAGTTCCACAGTCTCGGGAACGCCGCCGTTGTCGCCACGCCAAGAATCTTCAGCTCTCGAAGTGGAGCTTCATCTCTGACGGACAGAGGAGCGAGCCAGCTGCCGAGCTCTGTCATTTCAACGCGGAAGACCGAACCGTTACCATGGTGGCTTTCGCAGCGAGAGCGTGGCATGCTGCTGCTGAAGGACTCATGTTGTTCGATCTTTTTCGACACGGGAGACTTTCTCCTGCCGCGAAGGGCATGTGAAGGCTTTGTAAAGTCCATGGAGGATTGGTGCATCAGAACCTCTCGAAAAAAAAGCTTACTAGCACTGCGGCAATCCCCCCATCCACCTTCGCGCTGTTGTCCGCATGACTGCATCCGTCAAATCCTGCATGTAGTTCCTCATCGGTGTCTTCCGTTTGCGATGTACTGAACAACGACCCAAGAGCGGCCGCGTCTGCAGACTCAAGAGATACCTGCAACTTGACTTCGCGCCTTGTAACATCCTTGGCGGGTGAAAAATCATTTCACAGTCGCTGCTCTTCCCAGGCGGTCGTTTGTCGTCGCGCGCGTTGGTTGTTGGTGGTGTGCCTGCAGTTCGGAGGTGTGGTCGTAGCTCGCACGCTGATGGGGGCGTGAGCCTTGCCTTGAGGTGATTTGTTTGTTGGATGCAGCAATCTGACTGCTTTTGTGCGGTATTGAGGTGCTGTGCATCTTCAATGGCGGTTGGGCGCGTTGATCTCAGGGTGGAACGCGGGTCTGGAAGCTGAGGCAGGTTAAGTGACATGAAGCAACAAGGCCACAGCAAATACAAAAAGGTGCGACAGGTCTCTACAATACCCACCGGAGTGCAATAATTGCTGCAAGAACAATATATACCGTCTCTTCGGTTAGAATTGGCTTGCTGCGATCATCGGGGAAAGAAAGGGGTCGGCATGGCAATGGCGAGGACGAGGATAAGAACTGACTGCCGCGGTTGACCTGAAGTGCTCGACTCTGGAGGGCTTCTACGTTTTTGTAGGTGTGCATGCGAACTGCTGAATACAGTTGCAGAGACGAAAGCTAAACTGGTGTTGGACTGGCATGGTAAGAGAATCTCACACAGTAGCAAGGGCAAAAAGGCAACCAAGCCTGTTGCTTCCTTCAATATGGATGAGCAGCTTTCAAAACAGCAAAAAAGTATTTATACTCCGCAGAGTCTTCCCGGAGGGCTCGATTCGAGCTAGAATCATGTTGTTAGCATAGTCCTGTCTCCAGTTTTCGCGAAAATCGACAGCAACCGCTGAACCACCTCCTAAGGACACCTGGTTCTCGGCGAAAGTTGAAAACTTGAGGTTCAATATATCACCTGTGAGCTTCTGCCCCGAGTTCGCCCCATGCAGTGGCCGGCTTGAGGAGAGAATTGATACCCACACCATTTTTGTAATTTCAGTACGTAGAACACTATGACATCTTACTTGCAAGCTCCGCTGCTGATTTTGCGACGATCCATCCGCTGGTTGTTGAGATATGAGTTGACGGTGGTGGTGGCATGTTGCTGCCGTGAGTTTCAAGGATTCTCAAAACTTCAAGAAGCTCACCTACGCGGTGCCTTCGGAACACTCTCTCGCCTATCCGCACCATCAGCACAGTACCATTGATCTCCCTGCCTGAACCAGACAACTAGCAGTGATTGTCAGACTTAGATGAAGGCTCAAGAGTGAATGCTCCTCAGCGTACCCAACCTACAGACGCGTCGCGAAGGCGTCAACGACCGCACGAGAAACGAAGTTTGCTGACCACAGCCAGAAGCCTATGAGTGGCAACAAGCTGTGGATGCACTGTGCGATGCTGGCGATGCATTACGCCTGACTGGGAGCATCGCGCAAAGCTCCACTGGTCACGACTGCCCTCGAGTGGCTTGCTTGATGCTTTGACAAGCAGCAGTCCAACCTCATATCCCCTTCGAACGAGCAGCATGTGGATGGGCACTGCAAGACTCAGATTCTCCGCTTCGGAGACCTATCACACATTCACCACTTGCAAATGAGGACACGGTAGAAACCAATGAACAGGAAGAGGGCTTTGTGGCTGGGTCTGGCCAAGCATAACTGCCCGCCAGGCTGGTCTTGCGCGTGGTGTACTCGGGTCGGCATGAGGACAAGTATAGCACAATTAGTGTTAGAGTAGCTTGAGGAGTTGAGGCGGTATACATGCCGTAAAGCTAGAAGCCCTTCGGAGGTCTCAAGAAGACTCTATACCAGCACGATGCCCGCACGAGTCTTTGTGCTCTGATAGCCGGCCACATGGAAGCATTTGAAGCAAAGGGATCGAAATACCATGATCGTCTGCTGGGCTGACCAACATCAAAAGACTCCATTCTACGTATCACTATTCTAGCGCAGCGAACAGGAACCTATTCTACTTCCTTGCCTTAAATCCCACCGAAGAATAGCCGAAGATAGTTCGCTTGAATCCCCTTCTAGCCCCTACCCACTTGTTGTACACTCCCTTCTGCTCAAGTCGCATGATATTCAACTACGATGCTTCGCCTCATCCACGGGCCCTGGCAGCCGCCACGTACTCGCGAAAGGCTGCTTCAGCCTTCAACTCATCGTCTGTATCTTCTTCCAGTTCCAACTCGAGTGAGTGAGGAAGGGTGAATGAAAGGTATCCCTCATCTTGCGATACCATTGCACTCAGATTGTGTTCTGTGACCTGCTGAGTGTGAATGTTGTGCGAACCCTCGCTTAGCACCGCGTTCATGCGGCGCGTAGACTTGGCCGTCTCCGTATCGTGTTCGGTACTCGTATGGGTGGAAGAGATTCCAGTTGTAGTGTGCTTTGGAGTAGCGCTGTGCGTTGATTCGTCGTAGAGGTGTGAGGAAGCTCTATTTAGAGACTGCGCATCGCTCGGTTCAGTGCTTCTCGGCTTAATATGACTGTCTTGGAGGTTGGCTTCCACTGGGATCCGCCAGTCTGTGAACGTCAAGGGGTCATCAGGATCTTCGGCCGGCAGGGTCGTTGTGTTTGCATCATATAGCTGGAGAGGTCCACCAGATATCCTGGACGGAAGTTGGCTGCCAAGCACAGCTAGGCCACCAATGGTAGAAGCTAGCTGTCCCTCGTTAACTGCGATACCTCCTGCGATTTCCAACACAGTGTCCATCGAGAAGGTTGAGCTTGTGCTCTGGAGCCAGAGCATTGCTTCGGCCATCTGACCAAGAGAGAGGTCGTAACAGCTGCGAACAATCGATTCTGCATGGGCAACCGAGATGATGAGGCCTGACGGTCGTGACATAAGCTTGATATCCGCAGGAACTAGGCGCGAAGGGATCTTGAGCTGATAAAGAAGCACGTCAACAACTATCGAACCATGTTAGTATGACTGAACAATCAGCGAAAAGGGGGAAGATCAGAGCTGTCGATATGAGGTTTTTGGAGTTCGAGCACACTGTTGCGTGGGCGTCTCTGCCGTTTCATCGGCAACCGTGCCAATCCAAAGACTTCTAGTGCCTCAAAAGACATCGTCTTCATCGAGAGAGCGTACTTAAGACGACCGACTTGACTTTGCGAAAGGAAAATCTCATTGGGAAATCCTCATATCGACAGCCCTGGGGAAGATTATGCTCACATATGCGCCCATACTTGTACAAGACCTGATGCCAAAAGCGTGCCGCAAACGTGTTCTGATATTCCAAAACGCTATCAGGGCTGATTGCTGATAGGAATCCGTGTGGGTGTTGGTCGTACATGCGCGCGATATGCTTGTAGATTTTCAAAATCTCAGCAGGTTTCGTGAGATCCAGATCACGGCTATTGCTCTCGCTCCACATGTTCGGCAGATGATGTCCAAGAACACAATTGTGAATATTCCTCTGGATGTATCTGATCGTGCGCATAGTGGTCCGGCTGCAAAAGTTGAATTTCGCTGCTGCTTCCATATGACATTGATACTGAAACTGTGGGGGCCACATCTCAAAAAGCTTCTGTATGTTGACGCCCAGAAAGCAACGTGCGAACAAGTCCGCGTCGGCTCTCGAGATGTGCGGGACGCCTTTGATGTGGAAGATCTTGAATGCGCAGCTGATGGGATCAATCGTGCGGTCGATGTGCTGAATGTTATCGAAGGCTATTGTTTGGTCAGACGGAGTTGGATTCTGGTGAAAGAAAGCAAGACTTACGAACAGGTCCGGTAGCACACCAATCCTGGTTGCATGGCCGGCAGTACACAACACCGTGCAACATCCGTCGTTGCACCGTTCCATATACATCGTTCTTTACAGTATGAACAAAACATTTCCTGCAAGTCGTCGGAAGGAAGTCAGGCTCGGCGTGCATTCTCATGATGATGCCCCTGAGCGCATCTTCCTGATAAGTTCTTCTTAGTCTCTCATCATCCATGCGGTAGTGCTTCAGACGGTTCGCACTCTCTGGCATCATCGCGATCCAGTGAAGGTAGGAGATGCTATCCCTCTGTAGATTCATCTCTTGCTTGACTTTCTCCGACGGTATGTCAACCCCACGTCTGAAATCCCTGGTCATGAAGAGCAAACCAAGGCGCAAATCTTCCAGATCTTTCTTTTTCTCCTCCCGAATATTGCTATATGCGGGATGTTGAGCCTCCCTGAGCAAATCGGCATATGTTCTATCTTGTGGAAGGCCGGAGCGCGCAGATGGATAGAGTTTGTCGGGATCACGACTCTTTCTCACATCCGGCTCCAACGCGTTGCAGAACACCTTGTTGCTGAGCATGTTCGCGCGGTGGCGCTTGGTAATGTCGATCCAGTCGAAAACAGACTTGTCGTGTTCGTGAAATGCATGGTAGAGCTGGACAGCATCGTCTGGGTCGAGGAGGTCGAAGATCAGGAGCACGAGCTCTGATGGAAGGTTTGTGATAGGGTTGGTCTTTTGAGCCATCATGCAACGTACTTTGACTGTGGATGCGGTTGGCAGTCTGTTTGTGTACAACAAGAGCTTGACGTTCGCCGGGAGTCGCTGAGGGGTCCTTCGTCCAGGCGATGTTTTAAGGTTCAGGGGTCCAAAGCTGTGGAAATGAAGATTATGAAATGGAAGAAGGACTTCGTCGTTGAAGTCAAGAAAGTTATGTAAGAGCATCTTCTCGATCGAGACAATAAGTTTGGAGACACTAGAAGCTCCTAGACAGGCGCTGTCGGTCGTCGAATAGTGGAGATCCTTACACAGTCAACTGCTTCCAGTGAGGAATCCTCAGTATGGACAGCTTTGCAGGGGGGTACTCACTAGCGTCTCTTCCTGTTGTATTTCACTTTCTATATTGTTTCTAGATCAGCTACATCACGCCAACGAACCCATCTCCGCTTAATTTCGCACCATCAACGCTACCAGAGCAACCTTCAACACCACAATAACCTACCACGAAGCAGAAGCAGACATTATGGCATCCCAGACGATGGAAGACTGTATGTGCCACATTGAAGCCGAGCCTGGGATTTTCATGCTAAAACTGTCTCAGTAAAGCTTGAGAACGCTGCACTCGTCGCCCTGCTCTCGGTCTCAGAGAAAGACCGCCGCAAGGCAGAAAACGAGCTGGCTGGCGCTCGGAAGGAGATCCACCGTATGGACGAGCTTGAGTGGGTGAATTGGAGAAAATCCACAATGGCAATGAAGGAGATGGAAGAAGAGGCGGAGAAAGCAGCCCGCGACATTGCGGCGCTGAAGTCTGCAATGCAGGGCCAAGCTCGCTTGGTGAAGGAGCTGCGCGCTCAATTGGAATAGGGGACTGCTGCGGCGGTCTGGGTCGGGTTTTCTGCGGAGAGAATGCTTTGGAAAACATAAGCATCATCAAAAAGCACCACTGTTCTTTTCAATTCTCTGTTCTTTTGCGTGTCTAATGTGTCAGTCTCTTCTCAGCGGTCGATTTGAGAACGTTTCAATAGATTTTGGAAGCTACCGCTACAGCTCGATACTGAGGTACTGATGCAACGGCGGCTTCTCCACCCTTGAATGTTGATCGTGTGGAATTAAAGTAGCCTGAGTCCGATACAAGAGGCTATATACACTTCAGTTCTCTCTAAACACAGATCAATTCTAGAATGGTTAGGACTTCTCCCGCAGGTGCCCTCACGCGCTCAAAGCACTTTCATACCAATGCAGCCTGTCATGTAGCTCCTTTGGTCTAGTGCTCTGTTTTTGCCGTAGATACTGTGTAAGTCCACGTAGGTTGGAGTGTACCTGCTGACCCTTTCATCCATGCTTCCACACTACAGCGTTGCGATGTCGTCTTGTCGATGCATATCAACCACAAAAGTCTGCGTAGTGAACCGGAATATTCAGCAGTGCTGAAGCCATAGGCTCACGGAACCAGCTCGAAAGCAGTCGTGTAGGCTTCCGGTCGCAAACTGGACGGAGGTGTACGGGGAAAAAGGCCATGGATTGACAGCCAGTCGAGAAGGCAAACGCTGACTCTTCCGGTCTGAACGCTAGATCCTGCCAACGTACGTCCCAAACCTGAAGCAGTCGGCTCAGGAGAGAATGTCCAAAGCCCCGGAGCCGGTCGATAGGTTTCGGTCCTTCGGTTACAGCGGACCTGGCAGTGCCGTTGCTCTCCTGAACGTTGATCGTGAGGGATATAACACACTCCGACGAGAGTCCGACTGGGCATGGGTGCCTCCATACGACGTGTGGGTCAGATACCGGTGCGTACGAGCTAGAAAAACCTTGATGGAGCTAGTTAGTTCCGGCCTTCTCAGCAGCTTTGTAGCACAACACGTTTTGTGATGCATTGCAGCATCGAATCGGTTCTCCTTTTGGCGTCATCATGATCTGCCTTGCTTCGAGATCAAAGCTTCCGTCTTTCCACCAAATGGTAACCCCTGAGGTCCGAACAGCATCGAGAACGAACAGCATCTCCATTGCTGATCAATATCCCTTCTCCACTTCGCCGAAACATGACCTCCTCGCATGACGCCTTGGCCGCCGTTGGGAAAGAGAAGAGTCAATACCACCTGTCCGTTCTGCGTCTTTCTCGAAATGGTCGCAGAAGCATGCAGCAACTCGGCAGTGCAGATGGGAATCGTTTTGGCCAACCATTCGTGGTTTCCCAGCTGCGACTCATACACTGTACTGACTTGGCCGTCGAAGTCCAGATACGCGTTCGCTGTGAACACAGCCCGCAATCTTTCAGGTCGATAGTCTCGCTCGTTGTAAAGAAGATGTACGATGTGCCTCCCCCTTACAATTAACTCGTCCATCGATAGAGGCGGGGTTGCCGGGACGTTGGCAGTGGGACTTTGAACATCGGGCGGTATTGGTGAGTTGTCATCGAGTGGCTTTGGATGTGTCGTGCGCTTTCCTGGATTCTCAGGTGATGATGGTGTTGTTTTGTCATGCTTTCTTTTAATGCTCCCCGCAAGGTGCATCTGAGTGGCATGGTTTGGGCTGCTACCCAGAAGAGTAACGTACAAGCCCTCCTCTTTGTACTTCGGGGTCGGCCCTGTCTTGCCCTGAAACCCTATCAGACAGACTTCGACCGTGCTAGGACGCGATCCTCGCACTATTGTGGATCAGGAAATATAAGGCGAGACGGAAGGTTATCCCGCACATGTTCAAGATTGTGTTACCGGAGCACACGCCGTGAAACGTCTCGAAGAAGTCTATTGTAACTGCCGAAGAGCTCGGCTTCAGAAGTAGGCGGCTCCGGACAGGATTCCAAGAAATGTAGCCATGCCCACCCCTGTATCGGCCAGCACCGATGGCTCAGTCGCAATGCTCGATGGGTCACTTTGTGCAGTGGAATAATATTACGACGAAGACTTCTAAAGCTCAACGAATGTCGGGGAAGCTTGTAGAGTTGAGCCCGTCGTTTCAACAGCCTATCCCTGTTCATTCACTTTTCGATCTTTCGCAGCGGCACAGAAATCCACTTCGCCCTTGCCGTCACCAATACTGGTACGAGTGCTCTCCAAATTATGACTCTCAGCCTGCTTCTTTCAAACTCGGGTAGAGCAGATGATGGAAACCTGAGGGGCCAGCTTGACCATCCAGGATTTTACCAGGGATCCCGGCACAAATGAGACTCTTTCCTGGTTCGATCGCGAGGGACGCAGGGATCAAGGCTCGGCAGCCGCAAGCACGAAACTAGTGTGCGGCTAGAATTGTTCTAGAACTTCGAAGAAAATTCCCGAGCATGGGAGCATGGCTTCTGTCGGGCCCGAGCAGCATGCTGTTGATGACGGCGAGCTGCTATCGTTTTCTGTCTGCGAGCCTTAGTGACAGTCTCAGTCGATGGTGATTCTCTCCAACTTTCGGCGTGCGATGATCAGCGATGTGCTTACTGATTGATACTTACTGCTCGTTGCCTATTGTGGCACATCTGGCGCAACGGGTCCATGTTGAAACCCGAGCAGCAGTAGACTTGGCTATGTCAGATCGCGTGTGGCTGCCGAGTGATCAATGTGTCAGGGGAAAGAGTGTTGGTATTCCACCCGAGATACTTTGTTCCTCTGGGCGATTCGGGATCCAGACCGTTCTGCTTTCGATATGCTCGGAGGCTCCATATTAGCTGTTGATCACGAGCATTTGCCGTGATAACGACAGAGAGCAGAAGCTGCTTCTTGGGCGAGTTCGACTGCAACTTTAGCGTGAGAATTGAGGGATCGTAGATGCTTCTGGGGGCATAGTGTCGAACCAACGAGTTCTCCTATTCATTCTTCTTCGTCAAGGACGAGAAGCCATGCCTTGACCAGAAGCGCCGTCTCAATCCTTCGGAAAGAGCTCCTTTAACAACACTCAACAGCCTCTGCCTAAAATCCTTGGGTCTGGATCAGGGTTCAGATCTCACTCACGGCATTTCAGCAGAGCTGTCAAGATGAGAATTATTCGCAGATTTTGCTCACTTGACTTCGTCTCTCTGCTGTGCAACGAGCGACTCTGGTAACGCAAAGACTTTTGATGGTTCCAAAAGCAACGATCGTCCTGAGAGAGCACTCTCAAGTTGTTTTGCACAAACCTAATAGCAAGTTCGCTGACTGAATAATTCTCATCTTGACAGCTGTGCATTCTAGAGACATCTGGTTCCCCAGCAGTCCAATTCATCGATGAAGGACTGCATTCGAAGTCAGCATTGTGACCACTACAAGGAAGCGGTTTCGTAGGGTATGATAGTCTCCTGCCGTTAGTAGAGTTGTTTTTGTCACCAACTTCTGATGTTTCCCCTCCTGCACCGAGTCGGGGGTTATCGACGGTGGCCTCTCGGTAGACTTGAAAATGAACGAGCTGGCTGTGATTAGAACCAGCTTTGGACGCGGAGCGAAAAGCAACTTTTGAGCCCAGGTCCCGAAGGAGATGCAGAGGAGCGAGGCCAGATCTGGGTATCACTTTCCGCAGATGACTTTGACATCGACAGCCTGGGAAACGATTGTTCAAGAATTGATGTTCTCCACCTTCTCTTTCTTATCCATGGTCAACTCATCTCTTCCTCTCGCCTGATCATCAAGTGGTTGTGCAGGGCATGGCATCTATCCAAGGAAGGCTGGAGGTAGCGATCCAGTCTTCTCGTATCTTCGGGCTGCTGAGAAACAGGAGCTGGGATCGGAGTGGCTTGCTTCCCATGAACAGCGCCGCTCGAGACGGCTGAGCGAGAAGTATCGGCATCGAGTTGGTACATGTAGTACGCCCCAAGAGTATCCAGCGGTAACGTCTGTTCTCAAAACCCTCCTTCATTCCGCAACCTGCTCATCGGTGCTTCCGAATTGTCTTCCTGTGCTCGGAGCGTTCTTGATTGCTGGGGCCGCTGCCACTCTGGGAGAGATCGATGAAGTTCTGTTAGAGGCAGCAAACACTCTCAGCTCATGAGTCAAGCACAGTGTGAGCTGAATTGATCATGCAAAAAGGCGGAGAGTGCAGAGGGCAGAAACTTGAGAGATGGTGGAGGTTGCTGCTGCAACCGTTGTGTGTCCTACTGCACGTCGCGTCAGTGGATACATTCGTGAGTCGCAGAATGCTCGCGATAGGAGCATTTCAATCAAGAGTGATGGACCGATCAAAAGCTGGTCTCGATGAGAAAGACTCGCGGATGCATGATTCGATCATTACTGTCAGTTGCAGCTGGCGAAAGCACTGCGATACCGGTGAGCACTTCGTAAGCACTGTTCTCCTGGCAAGGACTGCTTCAAGTAGACAATGCTGGGTAAGCACGTCGTCAGCCTAGAATCAACTCGTCAGTCGATAGGCTTGCAAGCAAGCGCAGTTGAATTCATACGTCGGAAGTCTTGAGCTGCTGGTGGAGTTTGCTTCTTCCCCTGGACCATGCTCAAGGCACAGAATAGGTGAGAAAGAGGTCGCGTCAGCCGGCGGCAGTGCTATACCGGCGACACTTGAGGTTTTAAAAAAATTGTAAGTGAAGAAGAGACCAAAGAGACTCGTCTGAAACCCGCAAGAACAGTCGGGACGGACAGTATGCTCGATAGTCTCAACTCAGATATAAAGAAGAAAGATCAAGGTCAAGGGAGGCAAGTAAAGTACTTGTAGGCGTGAGCTGTAGATGTCGTACCAAACAGGACACTCTGTAGCACGCGCACAGGCCATGGCCCTTAGCGTGGATCTGCCCTCTGAGCGAGCATAAATAATTTCTCTTCTCTCTCTTCTCGTCCTCTTCTTCTTTTTCTTTCTTCATATTGAGACGTTCTGACAAGCCTGACTGGGGTTTGCTTCTCGCCCTGAAGGCCCGCAGGATGTCTCTCACCCCATTTTTTTGAACCCGCTCTGTGGCCGCTAGGCTTGCCATATGTCGCAGAGCATCGTGTCGCTGGTATTGCACTGCCTCCAGCTGACGCACCCTTTTCATCTTTGTCATGCCTCGCGCATGGTTCAGGAGAAGAGCTCTCCGTCCTACCGCTGTATCGTCACTGTCGTCGCGGTCCTTGTCACCGTCCGTTTTTTTGATGACGCCCCGCAGCCCGTTCGACGCGTCGGCTTGTCCTGGCTGGCAAACACGCCACGTCCACAACATTCGCAGCGCCGAAAGGGTGACGCGCGCTCAAGCGGCACAAACAACCTACCTCCATCTCGCTACATTCCTTCACCATCGATACTGAACCTCAAGGTGAATGCAGGAGAGTGAAAGATCAGGGACAAGCCAAAAGACCGACCGTGAAGCACTCGCGGGTGATCAATGAAAGCTTCTACTTCTTCGTGGACTGCAGAGCTCTGCATATATCAGTGATTTGACTGATATTGTGATGCATTCGCAGATTCAACAGGACACGCCCGCACACGCTTGCAACGAAACGATCGATGCACCACCCTGCTGCGGCACTTTACTGCAGCCTCTAGGCCACCTGTAAGCCAGATCTCCTGCGCCGCCCGCTTGCAATCAGCTCTCGCGACGACCGCCGGCCTCCCTGAAGGTGCCAATCTTCACCACGACATAGAAGAAGGGAACATAATCTAGGCGGCTATGTCGACAGTAAAGATGCAACGGACCACGATACACTTGCTGCCCAGTCCTGCCGTACACTCGTATGGCCAGACCTCCGCTGATGGTCTCTGCAGCTCTCGGTGTTGTAGTTTCTACAAGCGGCTGTTTCACACCACAGTAAGTATCATTTCCTGCTCTCTTACTATTGATCGATGCCCTTCCCCACCACCGCTGCTGCCTAACGATCAGAAGTGCTATTGTGTGTGAATTGCAGCCATTGTAGCAGCCTTTTTCTCAAGTACGTATTGTCGAGCTGCTCGCTAGAATGTCACTTAAATAGTCCTTCCTTTGCTCACTTTCTTCTTCTTGCCTTCACGTTCGACATTCACCACCAAGACAAGCACAGCAACAACGACAACAACAACAACATCACCAACCACCACCACAATGTCCGACCGCGCCCTTCCCCCTCTCCCGCAAGCCACCGAGAGCCTCGACTACGAGCGGCAGCAAAACCTCGCCTTCATGCTGTGGGAGTGGCGGCTCTACCACGAGGGCGTATACCTGGACGCGCAGGCTCGTGGCGCTGAGCCTGCCTTTCTGGCCCAATACCGGGGCTTCATCGACTGGTTTTGGCAAGACTTCCAGGCGAGATTGAGGTGAGTCAAGGCGGTGTGGGCAAGAGATGGCGCTCTCGCAGCGCCCACACTGCCCAGACTCTCCTCATGAACAACAGCATGCCGGTGCGCTGCTGAGAGGGCTGGAGGGATGAATTTGCTGTGTGCTGGAGGGATGACTTTGCTGTGTGCTGGGGAGATACTCTTTTTTTAGCTTGTGAATATGACTTTGTTTGCTGGCTGAGATCGTTCACCTATCGTTCCCACTGTGTGATTTTTCTCTTCTCTGTTGCATTCATGTTTCCTGCTGCTGAGGTTTCTCCCACGCCTTCTGGCAGTGAGTCAGATCAACCAAAATACCTTTCATTCGTGGGAGATTTTCGAAGACAGGAGACTCCTCATACAACGCAGCTTATGTCTTAATAGTCTTGCTATCTTGTGCTATGTTTTCCCACCGTTCACCCATGGCTAAACTACACCTGTTGATGCTCTCCTTCATTTCACGATCGTCTGAGCGCCACACATCTTCGCTACAGGTACAAAAGGTCTCGGCGCTGGTGAGAGCCTGGCACATAGTCCTCGTTTCGGGAGTATGGCGTTGCCAAGTTTCGTATCTTGCGGAAGTACTCCATGATTCATGATTCATTCACTTGCTTCGGCAAGAAACCTTGGCACGCTAGTCCGTTTTGGGCTTGCGACATCTCTCGGACGACGAAGAGAAACTGACCTTTTCACGCCGACTTAGAGCTACCCTCCCTTGCGAAGCTGAGTGGACGGATTGGGAGAAATACTAATCGGCGTCGGTGACCCCTCAGCTCATGCTCGACCGTGAGCCGCAGCTGCTGGGCGACTTGAGCGAGCATGTTCGTGAGAGGCTGCAGGACCAATTGATTCCTGACTTCAATCAGGGCACTCCCCAGACAGTCCGCAGCGATAGTCCAGAGCTTCATCGTATGAACAGAGACTGCCTCACTCGGCTCTGGTTAGGATGCTGACAGCATTGGGGTGTGGAAATTCGTAGAAGGGGCCCTGCCGCTCATGAACGAGACAGGGCTCCTCAAGGCAGTTAGATTGAAGCTGCATCACCTTTTGCTGCCCAGGGATGGCTACGTGAAGCTTGTGAGGTGGCCAAGAACGTTCGACGAAGGGGAACTGCAGCCCAGGAGCTGGTCGTTGTGCGACATTGAAGATGCTGAAATCGTGTCTCCATGTCGAGTCCTTGGACTGGTACCATCTTAGCCTGTCCGACGTGTTCCTCAAACCTCCCCTCCGCGAGTTATCGAGCACAGAAAGCCAGTGTCGGTGTGCTGATGTGGATCATTGCTCGATGAGACGCAGGTACTGAGTCCATCCTACAGATCAGGGGAGCTATGTGGTGAAAGCTGTGGAGCATATGCTTGCTGTACCAGTGCTGACGCTTGCGCTACGTCCTTTCTGTTTGTGATCTTGAACCATCACGGCAGCATCTCTGAGTGCGAAGGCATGTTACGGATTGCCTGGCAAACGACTTCAACGGGCATTGTATACGGTGTTCGAAGCTGACTAGCCGAGAGTGCGCGTGCTGTGCGCGAGCGAACCAGCGTGAATAATGGCTCATGTCGTGCTCCCGGTGGCAATTCAAGTCAAGGAGCACGTGTCAAGGTTTTTCCTCCTTCTCTTTCATTCTAGCCTTCTGCTCCTAAGGACCAAGAACTTGTTTGTATCTGGTCTGGAACCTCGCGACAAAGCTAGCGTGGATTGGCCAAAAGTGTTGTGTGCGTGGAAATGTAGCCGTGTACCATCGAGATGGAGAAGCGTAGTATTCTGCTGTGACTCTGGTCTTCTTCCTGTCGACGCTCGCGGGCGACCTGTACCTTGTATCTCTCAACGAAATCGACTGTGACTAAGGGAATAGTGACACCTTCTTCGAAAGCCTTGGAAGGTTGCCGGGGTTTCAACAGGCGGTTGGAAGATAGAGAGCATGAGACTAGATTTGGGCGTGAGTTGGCGCAGCTCTGATTGCCTAACGTCGAATCGTCTGCCGTCGGCGCTGCTGGTAGAGTTTTCATCGGCGGAGATTGCAGTTTCGAGCCGCTTGTCTTGAGTGCTACGCAGAGGGACTGATGTCAATGCAGCAGGTGTCTTCCAATGCATGCTTTCAGATATGGTGATCCGTGTCGCGCCTCTCTGGGAGGTTTGTGGTGACACCCGCTGAGTGAATGGTAGCTCCGGCGCGAATCTCTCAGTCAAGAATCGCGTCCGTCTTTCATGAGAGCTGGCGGTACTGAGACACTGCTGAATGGTCTGAGCTTGCTGATGCCGAGCGGCGGTATAATTGGTGCTAGTGGAAGTTGTGGTTCGCGGTAATGAGAAATGATATCGGTGTTTCCAGAAGGCACCTGGGTGAGGTCGGAGGTGCGCGAATGCGTTGAGGATTTCTGAAGACGATTTCAAGGCTGAAGCGGAGTGTCCTGAATGCTTTGTTATCGTTTCATCTTGCCAAGGGCGGCGAAAGGTACGGATCGATGTCTAAGGCAATAGACCTTACCGATGTCTCCAACGTCTCGATGTGAAAGCCAGAAGAGGAACGCAAGTAGATGGATGCTCCAATGAGGGTGTACAGCCGTATGAGTAGCCCGCATGCGGCTGTGTTGTTGAAGGAGTCGCAAAAGAACGACCGCAAGGTATGCAGCCTTGATACTCTGCGATCAACTGACTGGGGTAGGTGAGGGGACTCTTCCCGCTTGCTCGCGGCGTGGGGAGTCATCAAAAGAGATGGCCCAATGCGGACAAGTCGCAATGCAAAAAAGTGCAAAAAGGAATAGCCTTGCAGCTCTTGATCGGCTAACAGAGGAGTAGACCACCTGATAGCTCATCGAATCGGGATCTAGATAGAACCCACATGTAGTTAGTGAACTGTCGACGAGGAAGTAAAGCACAACGACTAAAGCATGGAATGTTAGGAGGAAGTGAAGACCTGTGAACCTGCCATCGTACCGCTTGATGACATCGAAAGCTCCAAATCTTAGGATCATTAAGTATCCTAACAATTGCTGGCTTAACTCGGCCGAGCTGAGGAACGCTATTGTTGCTGCACTTGAAGATCTCTACGTACGGGACAGATACAGAGACGTGAATAGTTGGAGGTATGAAGTGGAGGCTTAGAGAGGCTGCTACATGACTCTGGATGCGTTGTGAGTGTTGTTGAATGAGCGACGTGGTTGGAGTGCTGTAATATGTCGACGGACTGTATGTGAGCCAGGGTCTGTGCTGAGTTGAGAGCTCTGGCGGACGGCAGTCAGATCTACAAAGGGACTACAGGTAAGAATGGCAAAGCTATGAAACGTCCAACACCTGGCTATCGAGCGAGAGCACTAGCTCAGGACTGCTTTACATTGATAGGTAAGATACGGAATTCACTCATGTACAAGTGAAGCCAATCGAGTGAACGGTCTTCACACTCAAGTAAGTCCTTTTAACGATCTGAATTGCACGTAGCCAAAGTCATTGTCAATCAGAATGGTAACCTCAGGCCCCTATCGTTTCAATCAACCCTTATCGTCTTCGGAAGTTGCCTGTTTCACGCTAAGCACACTGATATCGTTCAATTCTCACTTCATCGTAAGTTTTCTTCTTGAACAGCACCATCACAGAGAGATTCCCGTTTTCTCTCACTCTCAACAACAACAACGGCAACGAAGCCACCACCAACACCACCACCACCACCACACCATCCGCTGGGATGGAGATGCTCAGAGAGCAAGTCGAGCAAGTCGACGCCGAGCACGCCGCCGAGCTGGCCGCCTCACGTCGCGAGACGGAACATTGTACGCTCTCCTACTCCCACCCCCTGACAATGCCTTGATAGCTAACGTTAGACCCATAGTTCGTGCCTTGGCGGCTGGAGAGCGCGCTCTGCGCGAACGTGTCTGCGCTGCTGCGTGGGCGTTTTTGCGTGCTGTCTGGGCTGGCTTTGCGGGTGCGGGAAGCTGGAGGGGGGAGGAGGAGGGCGACCTCCTGCAGCAAACGCTGCAGGATGTGGAGCGCCAGTAGCTCCGCCCTGCTTGTTGGCGGCTGTGCGGGTGCTTGGGGTGTTGTGCGTCTGTTCTCTGTTGTCGGTGGGGGGAGCCTGCGGGCTGAGACCCGCTTTCTTGGGGCGGCGTTGTGGTGTCCGGCGGTGTGGGAGAGGAGCTTTTGCTCCTGAATAAAAGTTTTTTCCACTTTCTACTGCGTATACCCTTTCGTGATGTGTTTCCGATCGCTCTCGGATCCGTTGGCCATACGCTGTAGCATGATCATGAGATCTGTCCGTTCAAAAGGTGTAATGGCTGGTGAGAGATGTATTGATATCATTTGTACTTTCGTGGGGTGCTTTTTGGCGGCTGGGGATGCGAGAGACGATAAGCACACTTTCTGTGAGTGGATGTATCCGACCTGCTGCGAGTGGCCATCCACGTCTCTCAAGCATGTTCACTACGAAGTATGCTACCATGTTCTCTCCCCGCAGTTTGAAAGACTTCCCGAATGAGGAGCAAGCGTTCGAGACTTTGCATGTAACATACGAGCGTTTTCGTTCATTCGGCGAATCATTCCCAGATTCGTTGATGATGCTCTGTGGCATAACTTTCAGTTTTGACCGCTCCAAAAGCGTGTCGACTGGTGAGAGCACTGCCAAGATCGTATGTACTTACATGGGCGGGACTTTGTTGTTCAGAGACGCACGAGAGGATGCCGTATTCCTCAGTGTGAGTTTGCGGATGTACTTCTTCCATTTCGACATCGCTTTCATGTCTCCGTAGGGTTGTGGTAAGGTACCCTGGTGTCAGGAAGTCTTTAGTGTACCTGAAAGCATCCATACTTTTGAGCCACCAGTCGAGCTGTACACGTTTATTGTGGTCGGCAATTTGGACTTCCAATGGCGCAAGATGGAGCCCTCTTTACTTCAGACTCTTCCCCTGACTTTGACCCTTGCCTCCACTTTCCCCACCCTTGCAGGGGATATACCGTACCAACGAGCAGGATTCTCGACGTTCAGATGCTGCACTCATTGTCAAGAGAGCCATGGCCAGTGAACAAGTGCTTTGGGTGGCGGTTTCCTGTTTCGCGGTGCGAGTGAGACGGAGACGTAGGTGCTCGGCAGTGTCGCTGCCTGACTCCTTGCGCAGCCAACGTTGGTTCCGGGGGTCTTCTCCGCCATGGATCTGTCTCTCGCTTTCTCTTCTCGCTCCTTCAACTTACTGCTCAGCTGCAGGAATCTCCACTTACAATTATCTCCACTCATGCGGGGAGCTCGATCAGCCTGGAGATTCACTCGAATATCTGGAGAGACATTCTTGCGAGGTGAAGTTATTACGCTTGCTTTCATTCCCGTGGCTTGATTCAACTTGCCAACTCATCGCTCACCCAGTCACTGTAAGCTGGGGTAGGCAGCAGCACTCCAATCGCTCGAAAGCTTGCATCTCCAGGGAGAGCCTTGCGGTACATAGTCTTCGGATGCCGGCAGTGTACCGCCCTTTCGCCCTTTCAAACAGGAGCAGCATACTGGGGCGGCATCTCAGCGTAGCATACTGCCCAAGATGACGCTATTTGCTCCAAGGTCTTCGGTCCTGGTGAGAGTCTCGCTGACCAGATAAGTTACACTTACTCGGGAGTGGCGATCCTGTGTCTTGCGGTGTGGGATGGCAAGGTATGTCCGAAGCATATAAGCTCTATCCTTGGCTTCGATGTTTCGATTCCTTTCCATTCCACGTCATGCGTGTGTACGTGGGAGGAAGCCGCTTCTTTCCCATTCTTTCATCAGGCTCATCCTGGGGCGCGTGTGCAGAGCGACCCCGTCTGGTCAAGGTGGAGTGGATGACACGAGAGATGGCAATGGTGGACATGGCAGCAGAGTCGAATGGGCCAGCGGAAAAATCAGTCCGGAGCGCCGCGGCGCCAAAGACTGCAAATCGAAGTTTCCCCTTTTCATGCTTTTTTGGTAGCCCGTCTTCCAGTATCGTTAGTGCTTCAAGCAAGGACACGGATCCATCTCCTCGCAGAACGGAGTGCTTCTGTGGACATTCAAGCTCATCACGTCTGGCCTGACTTGGGCAGCGCCCATCTTTTTGCAATTAAATATAGCTGATGGAAGAATAAGAGTAAGCAGACCTTTGAAAAAGTACAGATCGTAATCGATTTGACAGTCTCAGGACTTGCCTTAGGCCATTCTTGCGAACATTGCTAGAGGGAATGAGCCCATGGCTTCTTCTCGTCCTTGTGTGGAGGCCTGGAAGGTCCTGCTGTCGCCAGCCCGCTGCCCAACACGCCATACATGCAATGACTTTGCTGCGCTACTGATATCAAGACACCTGACAGCACACTGCTCCACAAGGCGAGTAATCCCGTTCCGCTGAACCCCTGCTCATATTGAATCTACTGCGCTCCTCACAAGACTGTGTTCAACCACAATGGCATGGTTTCCCTCGAACGATACGGCGGAGCTTTGTGTTCCATCTCTTTTGCCGGGACTTGCAAGGTGAAATGCTACGTCCTCCTGTCTGTTTTTTGATGTCCTTGTCACCCGATAGAGCCCTCTCGACTACTTCCCACCGAGGCGTTCAGGTCTGATATGCTCCAAGGATGCTTTGAAAGGATCCTACGAAAAGGGTGCCTGTACGACAATGGCGAGCGGCCTTGCGGGTTCTGGCCCATCGGGGGGAAGACGAAGGCTGGTGACATTGCCGCACAGACGTGGCATGAGCTGGAGAAGCGGATTTCCGCTGTCAATTCGTTGCGCGGCAGGATGCAGGCTCGCGACAAGTAGAATGAAGCGGTGAAAGATAGATTTGACTGGTCAGCTCGCTGTGTACGTGAGCCGACATCCCATGATTCATGCCGAGCGTCCATGGAAAGGACAAGATTGGGCGATCGCTTCACAATCTGATATAATCCGTCCAAGACTCGCTGGCAAGTATGGAATCGGATGTACCCTCACGATCTGAAGATTTTCGGCTCGCTCTTGGGCGACTTCGAGTCGCATACTACGGCGAGTAGGGGTGGAAGTGTTATGACTTGAAGCTGGGCGGCCAAGGTCAGATGTGCAGCCCAACTGCGGCTGTCTCTCATCAGCCCCTTTTACTGGCGGCGTGGGAAGGATCTTCTGTGGTATGTGCTTACCTCGTCCTGGACGCAGTAGGGCGGTTCAGTGGTGCTTTGTGAAAGTCGATTTAAGATATGTCGGACGCGATTTACGGCTTCGATATCTTGGTGCCGGAAGCGAAGCTCGCATCAAACCCCTGTCTGTTGACGCGCGCAAAGTCAAAGCTAAGCCAAACTTGCACTAGCTCGTTCTACTGATGACTATACCCTTCTTTCTTCCCACGGTCTTCTTCCTTTTCTTCTTCTTCTCAAAGGTCTTGGTGTTTGAGGGCCAGAATAGACAGATACTACTTACAGCATGCACAACCAAACTTGGATTTAAGAACGTCCAGACACTCTCGCCTCCTCGCGAGCTTGAGTGTCCACCGGTTACATGCAAGAAAAAGTTTGAACAATCTTCCAGGTCCGCGTCTCTCGATGGCGCGTGAGACACACAGAGAGTCCCACATGTCCCCAGCTTGTCCATAGCTTTTTCGTATTGTGACCATGTTTCCCCTTCCATATTGTCTTCTCCGCCCGAACCTCTGCCGAGGCTGCTCGGAGCTGTACAGCGCATCTTAGACGCGTGCTGTCGCTGAAGCCTATTGAAGGATAAGTTTTGTGTGACGGCGTAGCTCACCTCACGAGCAGCTGCCTACACTCTCTCAAGCACTTAACCCTCATTGTTCTCCATTGTAACGTGCTAGACTTATCCAACACACTTTGATTTCCTTCGCATCATGGCCCAAACAACCTGCACTGGCCTCGCTCTGGCCGACCGCATTGAGGAGGCTGTTCAGAGAATGAAGCACCAGCCACCTGTGAAGACCATTGAACACCGCGAGCTCAAAGATAACTACATCACCAATATCGCACCGAAGATCTCAGAGTTGCTCTCCAGTCCCAGAGATCCATTGAAAGCATATCAGGAGATGGACATCCTCACATTGGCCAAACATGTTATCAGCCAGATGTACTTCGGTGGACAACTGGCCGCAAAGGTGTCAGTTACCTGGGCCACAATTCCTGGAAACACGCGAGGGTGGACCCAATGGATGACTGTCGTTGATAAAGACCAACGTGAGATAACCATCGAGATCGACCCTGCCAAGCACGAGAGCGAATGGGCATTTACTGCAACTTTGATCCATGAAATGTCTCACGCATACGTGGGTATGCATATTTGCTATTGTGGATCTAGACAGTGCGATCTCCATCAGAATGACCTCTGCAATGCTGGTGCGACGGGGCATGGATGGTACTGGCAGCGTCTCGCTATGGAAGCAGAGAAACTTACCTCGAGAGTATGGGGAAAGTCGATCGATCTGAACCGGGAATATAGCGCGGTATATGAGATCAGGGAAGTGAAGGACCGCCGGGATTGCTTTGTTTATTTGCAAAATGCTTTTGGTGACGTGAGAGGGCGGACGCTTTTCGAGGAGTTGGATGCAAAGCGCTTGCGTGAGACTAAGGGAGTTGAATAGAAGCTATGTCAAATTGAAGAATTACTGTCCCAGGGACATCCTGTCGCAACAAAGACAAGAGAGCGTAGGCTGTGCGTACAAATGCTGTTTCTCTGATGGAGAGTCACTGGTATGTTAGTACTTCCACCATAGATATGTTGCATCTGGCTGTTGACGAGAAGCTGGCTGCACAAGTCTGTGTTGCGCGGGCGCTCAAGTTTGGAGCGCGTAGCAACGGAAGTCGATTTGAAGCCAGACTCGCGAAACAGATGCCACCAGCACACACGCCTCTTTCTTTCAACGCAAATCCACCAACGAGAAGCAACCATGGCTTTCCGCGCTGGCGGCCTTCCCAGGCTGAATCCCCTGGCTCGCACTCATGCTTACAAAGGCGACCTGCTCTCCGCTCACATCTGGGAGGCCCGTCTGGACATGGTGCTTCCGTGGCCCGAACGACGAGAGCAACGCACCAAACAGCACGGTTTCTACGTGTCTATGATTCAACCTTTGCTTGAAGCTGTCCTCGACTCCGAGATACTTTCAATCGAGACTAAGATAGCTGGTCTAAACGCACTTCTCAGTAACTGGAACAACAAGTCGGCTTTGCAAATGGCTGTGAAGCTCCTGGACCAGATGTTCTTCAGCGGAGAGTTATCTGCGCATATTGATGTGCACTTTACACCACTACCTGACAGACGTGGACGATGCAAGAGACAAGAGTATACCAGTGGCCAACCCTACATCCTCATTGAGGTTGACCACTTTAAGATCAAGTCGGAGAAACACCTGAGAGAAACCATGGTTCATGAAATGATGCATGCGTATGTTCGCCTCCACGCATGTCGGTGTGGAGATACCTCGTGTGAGGCTAGCTTCCGCAGCCTTCGTCAATGTGGAATATCCGGCCATGGGTGGTATTGGCAAAGGCTAGCAGAGGAAGCGGAGAAACTCGCAGAGGAGATCTGGGGCGAGCCTTTCGATGTTGGAAGAGCACAGCACGCTTTGATAGAGCTGACACGGAGTGCAGACCTCTATCAAGAGCGCTGGGGTGTCCCCTACGACATTGGTAGGAGGCGCGAAACTTTAACGGAGGAAGAACTCAACTCTCTGTACATAAAGGGGATTGTCCATCCCCGCGCTTTCGTTTGTGGTTGTTTTCTGGAGCCGGAGTCTATCAACATTCTTGAAGAGTGGACAGAACACGTCGAAGAGCTCATGCTGCAGGCGGAATAAGCTACAAAAGCGAGACAAAACCAAATGAAGAGCGAGGAATGATAGATTCGTACTCCAGGGGCAACTGAAAACCATTCTGATCCAAGACCATAGAACTGCACAACAGCAAGCCCCTTGGGAGTTGGATGCGTGTCGAGATTTGTAAGTTGCGACTGGAAAGACAAGCACTGAGGAGGAGTACGTTGGGAAGAGCTCCGCGTAGAGTGACAGGCAGAACTTGATGATGTTGAACACCTGATTTTGCATCATTCGACGTTCGCGTTCATTCGTAGACCAAATTCACTGCTCTGAATGAAGTGCTCAAGTGCTGCGCAAAGATTAAAGGACAAGGCTGCAAAATCAGCCTGCTCACATTAACGAGCATGGCTCTAGCTGCAGATCAGCATAGATACACGGATATTTTCATTCAGAAGGATGCTTGCGGAGCTTTTCCTGAGATAAGCATGTCTTCTGGCACTGAGTCTTGACGCACAGTCAAGATTTTCCCAGATCGTTTCCTGCCAGACAAACATTCCAGAGCTGTCGATATGAGATTTTTGTAGAGCACACTGTTGTGTGGGCGTCTCTGCCGTTTGACTGGCAGCCGTGCCAATCCAAAGACTTTCAGTGCCCCGAAAGACATCGTCTCCATCGAGAGAGCGTACTTAAGACGACCGACCTGACTTTGCGAAAGAAAAGTCTCATTGGAAAATCCTTATTGACCGAGGATCGCTCTGACTGAGACGCTGGACTCTGGACGTCGAGTAGCTGTTGAGCGAAGTGGAGAGATTGAGGGCTGAGTATGCAAGCCACCATCTTGAATAAGTCGCGATGATTTATAAGAGAATTGGGGAGAAGGTCGGTCGAGCTCGAAGTGGTGGATACGAACGGTGAAGCTGACTCCGATACGCATACAACACTTGCGTAGGACGAAAAGTGTTTCCAAAAAAAGAAATATGCTTTGTAATAGGAAATTGCGAGATTCATTCACTTACAATTTCAGGGTCCAGGTGAGGTCGGCATCGGCCGCCTCGGATGCTCGCACCGAATACGAAGCAGCCCGCCGACTGCACGCGTCTCCAAACGCGTTCCATCTCGACTATTGATGATTGACATTAAGCACTGACTTGAAAGCCTCCCGACACGCTGCATCTCCGCAATATCATACCGTCCCGATGCTTCATAAGCATCTTTCCGCTTTCAGCAATGGCGGCTCAAAGCCCTGTCGTCCTTGACTCCTCATCGCCGCCGCCCGCATTCCGCCACCCCTCCATTACACCGCAAAAGAGCGGTGAGGCTTCCTCGTCGCCTGGCTTACCGGAAGTCTCTAGCTTCTTCAAAGCTGATGGAAAGGCTCCTGCCGCTGCATCCCGCGCCACAACAACGTTACCTGGATTCACCTCCGCCGGGACGCTATGGAAGGCGGCTGCTGTCGAAGAGGAGCGAAAGGAAAGAATGAAGGAAGGCGTGAGCAATGTTCCCACGAAGAAGAGTACCGGGAAGCTAGTGCAGCCAGTGAGGAAGGTACAGGCGGTGGAGAAAGCAGCATCTCCTGGGCGAGACAGAAGTCGCACGCCGAGCATCTCGGAATTCGAATTCAAGTCGGAGGAGAATCATGGCGAGATGCACCCGCCCCAAGTTGTGAAGAAGGTTGTAAAGCGTGTGGCGAAGCCAAAAGCTGGCGATGGAAGTGTTAAAGTGAAGAAGGCAGCGGACAGGGCCAAAGACTCTAGCGATGCTTTGGCCAACGTCTCTAAACGGTCGGCAGCATCGACTTCAATGGGACAGACTTCGGAGGAAGCAGAGAAATCGACAAAATCTCAGGTCCAATTCTCTGTTCTGGACTCTTCTATCGTGGAACGGACTGCAGACATGTCTGTACATGGGCAGTCCCGAAAGTCTAGTATTGCTTTCTCCGAATATGGATACAATTTTAAAGAGCCATTGCCCTCCAAGACCATCGATCAAGCCAGCGCTTATTTCTCTGCTTCCAATGCCATTTGCTCCCCGAAGGCCTCTGGTGCGAATTTGGCTGAGAAAGTGCCCGAAAAGCTTCCAGAAGTACAGGCCGCAGCATCCCAATCTCCCTTCTCACCTGAGAAGCCCAACTTGATGAACGAGACCTGCATACCTCCAGTGCCAGCTTTGCCAGCAGAACCGGATTTTAAGGCCAGCATTTGCGTATCCGAGTTCGATCACAGACCGGCCGGCCAATCTGTAATCACCGAGCCTCCAACGCCAAAGCTCGAGACAGTCATAAAGCAGCGCAAACGAACTACCGATGCGAAAAGTACGACCAGTGGAGGCCAAGCTAAGAAGCCGAAGAAGCGCTTTGCAAAGTCAGAGTCCATCATCCTCAATTCTGACGAGCCTGATCCCGTGGCGCAAGATGTTCCTGATGCTGGTCGTGAGCAGAGGCCGTCTGTTGAGGAGATTCAGACTGCGGTCCATGCTCCGACAAAGGCAAAGAAGCCTTCCAAAACGTCCAAAGCAGCGGAAAACAAACGACCATCGAAGGCGGCTGAGGTTGAATTGCCTGAAGGTCCGGGTTTCGGCATCTGGAGCCAGTCTGCCTACTTCAATCATGCGCCTGTTGCTAAAACTATCGAGATGGACGCAACAGCCGAGTCTTTGCAGACTGTCTTCGCTTTGAACGGAGATCTTCGAGAGGCACCTGCTAATCGACCAGATCCACCGGCTGTTCAAACTGACATGCCACCTTCGCCGCACCTGCATACTTCTTTCCCTCGAAGACGCAGCTGGACACCAGCAAAGAACACATACGACATATTGGATCCCGAGGTGGATTCCTCAGGAGAATCTCCAGCGCCAAGAAAGTCATTGGCAGACCTGGTTGGTGGCTTTGGTTATGATGGGCAAGCGCAGTCAAGGACTAGAAGTCCTGCCGGCGAGCCTCTCACCAAAAGACGACGCATTGAACCTGGCGAAGAAGGAGCCGCCATGCCTGTTCCGCGGAAGGTCGCTGCTGCCAAGGAGAAGGTGAAGCGAGTGAAGGCGCCGAAAAAGAAGCCGCAGACCATTACTGACCTGGCGACGAAAGCATACCGAGTTGAGGAAGCCGAAGTACACAATGCGCAGTCCACGGTCTCTGAGTTCTTCACCGCCCAAAAAGATGGCCATGCTGCGGCTACACTTCCCACGGCAACCAACGAAGCGCCGCCCACCTTCAAAAAACCTCGAAAGCCACGAGCCAAGAAGGTCGACGGTGAAGCCTCCACATCAAAGAAGACGCCCAAGCCGAAGAAAGTCAAAGTCAAGTTCAATGAGGCAGCGCGACTTCCCAGTCTTCTCTCCCCGCAGGAGGCGAGGGCCGAAGAGAAGAAGCAGGGGTTCTTGTTCGGAACGAGCAGTCAGCTGGCTCTCGAGGAGGATGTCA
This sequence comes from Ramularia endophylla, assembly GCA_002116395.1. Classification (NCBI taxonomy): domain Eukaryota; kingdom Fungi; phylum Ascomycota; class Dothideomycetes; order Mycosphaerellales; family Mycosphaerellaceae; genus Ramularia; species Ramularia endophylla. Next base: position 27,371 of record MWSQ01005741.1, on the reverse strand, counting down.
GCTTTGTCCGAGATCTGCAAATAGCGATACAGCAATCCGAGTCGGTCGACGAGACGATTGGTTGTCAACGGCGTCTTTCGACGAAAGTGTCTGTGGGTCAAACTGACCGAGGCCTGTTCTGGTGTGGAAGTCGAGATGCTTGGGGTCATGTCACTGCTCCCAATGGCGTCCGCCGGAAGGGTGTTGTAACTTTACCCCAAGGTGCAGTCGCAGCGCCAGAAAGCAGCCGTGCGCTTGCAACAGCCGCCGCTTTGACTGGGCAGAGCCATACTGATGTTTTGGAGACGGTAGTGTCACGACAAGACAGCCTGGAGCATGTCGATGTCGCACCGGAGGAAACAGAAGATAGCCAAGTCGTCGACTTATGTGCGACATCACCCGTCTCTGCAGCTCAGGACGGCGAAGGAGGTTTCGACCCAGCCGATGCACTGTTACCTTCTGACCAACCTGGGATGCAGGTCGATGCAATGGCGCCAGATCTTCCCACTCAGATGGCTGACGATAGTTGGATGCTTTTGGAGAGCGATAGCTCTGACGACGATGAGTTTTCCGTGCCCACCTTGGCTAAGACTGCCCCTGTCCAGCCAATATCGACTGGCCCAGCCATCAATCTGCTGGCCGCACACTTTCCTCGCGCAGCGACATCCCCATTACGGAACCAAACTCAATCAAGACCCGCCCTCACTGCTTTAGACAGCAACATCGCGATGCTTGCCCAAACATCTCCGGCGAAACAACATCGGCCTTTTGCTACCCAAGCTTCTCCAGACTCTTTGAAAGGGCTTACAGAAAGACTTCCAAGGGTCCATACATCCACGTCTGCGGCCGCTCTGTCTCCTAAACGAAGAGGCCAGCCATCGAAATCTGTCAGTCCACAAAAGACTTTCGCTCCCGAGCAGCCAGCTTTCTCAGCTTCGCAACCTCCACTCTCGTCAGACTTTGTCGCCATTGATGACATCTCCGACTCCGGCTCTGAAGATAACCGGCCGTTGAAAGACGTCGTTTCAGTAAGAGCAGCGCCGACTTCTCCAAAACGGCGAGGTCGGCCACCGAAAGCCTCACAGCAATCACCAATAACATCCCCATCAAAAAGCTCATTCGTTAATATTGATGATATCTCCGACTCAGATGCTGGCAAACAGACACCCTCACCTCGAAGGTGGAAAAAGGGTGTGGCTTCGCCTGTGCAGACTTTAGAACTTTCTCCTTCCGCTTCGACAGATGTTGGCCTCGCTCCTATCTTGGACGGAAAAGCTGCTATGAAGCCCACCGATGTCTGCTGGACTCTCGTCAGTAAAGGTTTGTTTACGCAGATCACGGCTGTGGTGAAGTCCACAGCACCCTGTGGGGAGAATGGGGCATTGAGCTGGTGGGAAAAGATTTTGATGTATGATCCTATCGTGTTGGAAGATCTGACTGCTTGGTTAGTTGGGCAAGGAGTGAGTATTGTGGTCAGGAGGAAGACTGTGAAGAAGAAGAGGAAGAAGAGGAAAGGAGAGGTGGAGGAGGAATTTGAGGAATACGAGGCTGTTAAGGAGGAGCTCAAGGGTTGGATGGTGCAGAAGTGGTGCGAGGAGAAGAGTATTTGCTGTCTTTGGCGGGAGGGATTGAGGGGTGGTGTTAAGGTTAGGTATTGATGAGTACCAGGTATGTGATATGAACATGAACACCGAAAATAATATCAGGCTTTCTCCTGCTGGACGAATTTCGCTCAGACAACATTCGGAGCCTGGCTTAAATCAGCACTATTGGAGCCGTGGTCGTTCCACGTCGTGCCAGGCAACTGGATATCTGCAAAGATTGTCATCAAATGTCCGGGAGGCAGTAACTTTTGGACCATTGCGCCTGAAAACGCTTGTGTTTCCAGCCCTGCGTGATCTCTCTTGCAACTAACCCAACCTGGCTTGAACCGTTACTCTCGAAGCCGAAGTCGTGTCTGATCGTGGCAGGCAACTGTTCATCAGCACAGAGATGGCTTTCCAATACTGAAAATCCGAGACCGTCCGAATTCATCCAGAGCTGTCAAGATGAGAACTGTTCACGGAAGTTGCTCATTCGATCTACTCTCTCTGCTATGCGACGAGCGACTTAGCTAATGCAAAAGTTCTCAGTGGTTCTAAGGGCGACGATTGTCTCGAGAGAGTGTTGTTAATCCGGTTGACTCAAGTTTGACAGCAGATACTTCGGCAGAATGATTCAAACTTGACAGCTATGGATTCACCGAAGAATCCTCATCTGGAGCGCTCTGATTCTTCTGCCCTCATTCATCAGATGTTGATGTTCCGGCTCTATCTACAACTCGTGCTTAGCACCCTCTTCTATCCAGACCTGCACGACGCGGAAGTCTTCAACGAGTTCGCCCCAAAATGGAAGATATCCTTCATCCCCAGGAGGGAGATGGTTGAACAGCTGACAAGCATCCTCCCAGCTGAAGGTGTAAAAAAAGAGCACCCAATCTTCCGCGGAGAAGCGGCCACCTTGTCTGAAGTGGAGAATAAGACTGGAGAAGCAGGAAAGATGGCCTCCAATGCCAAGCATACTATCCAGACACAAGCTGATCTGGCACGCCATGAAAAACCATGCCAAATCGTGACCATTTCCCTGCCCCTTTGGCCAGAGAATTTCCCTCTCTCCAGAACACCTTCCATCCTCATCATGACAGTCTGCTCCATCGCAGCAGTGCGATCTAAAATATCCATGCGCGAGCTCGTGCGCAAAGGTCGACAAGATGGCTTCGTAGTGGAAATTCATATTTTTGCTGTTATGATGGTCGTTTGGGTCCATGCGTATGACTATTACGTCTTCTTTGGAGTGTCTGGTATATCCATACGCGGCACGCGGGCCGTTCACTGTCGGCTCCCATTGGAAGTCTAGTTGGAAACGGAAACCATCCAGAAAGAAGATCTTACAGAAGATTCCAGCGAGTGTCTTCATGTCCCAATCTTCTACCGGCTCGTCACTCCATTCTAACCACCAGTCCTCCCATTCGTCGATTCCGACAACCTGACTCTCATCTTCCATATGTTCATCGCGGAGCCACGAAACGGTGTAGACGCTGAGAGCAAGTGGTTTGACTGTTCGGTAACCTGAGTCTTCCCAGGTGGTGGCCATGTTGTTGTCATCGTTCCATGATTCGGGGCGGGAGGCGCGACATCCTCCTGCATATGTCATTCCAATGTCGGTGGCTGGCGTCCAGTCGGTGTGATCTTTCATCGCCTGATCCAGTGCGGAACAGAAGGTCTTCAGTCTCGACTTTGAAGGCATGTCGAAGGATCTGTGGGTGGATATACAAGGAGGTAGAGGTATGTTTTGGTACCCTAAACCTCAGACAACATCAATTATCGAACAGGAGGCCGGAAGTGCTGTCGGGGAATTAAGTGCTCAAGACTGGTTCAGGTCGTTCACTGCAGATCTGTATGTCCATGCCCAAACCATTTGACCCAGCTAATACACGGCGCCGCCGAGCATCAAGCAGATACTCCTATCGATACTAGAGCCACGCCGCCGCGCTACGATATCATCCACAGCCTGGGCACTGTACGGTGACTCGGTGAGCAGCCCTTCGACATTGACCGGTAAGTGTATCGGTCGTTGAAATCTAGCCAGGGGCTGTAAACAAACCACATCCAGGCACTGCTGAATGCCGCACCAGTACATGCAAGACCAACTCTCGTACATGTTTGCAAGACACGGCAGTGATACAATATCTCTTGTCGTATGGCTTATTTCGACGCTTTGGGACGCTGTGCTCGACATGAGATCAGAACACGTCCTACCTTGTTCCCATCGGCACGAAATAATTGACTCGGAGAAGGTTCTCGCAAGGCACGTTGCCGTTCGCACCGGCGATCGTGGATTCTGCGGCCACCTCAGCGGTTCCGCATATCGGCTGCCGCTATCAACACTTCCAATACCTACCTGTTCAGGTTTCGCACCTTCACACGATCGACCTGTCCATCATGAGGCAATTGGCCGAAAATACGACCACGAGATCAGAAAGAAGAATCGCCCTTCCGAATCAGACACCTTCGCTTAACAGATGATGCCTTATGACCAGATCTGCGGCTACTGATACCGTGTAAAGCGTCGCCTCAATCGCTGTACCTCGTGCGTGGAACGAAACTTCACACCCAAACAAACAGACAAGCGAAACAACAGCGGGAAGCCAGATTCTGTGGAGTGTTGGGGGGATAAAGAGGACCAAGATCTACCAGCAGCGGCTGATGAGGACAACGATGGTTGCGAAGCAGGTGGGCTTGAGGAGAAAAGGATGGCTCCTCGTATATCAAGTCTTGTACAAGAGTGACAGATGCTCAACGGTGTGGAAGATTGCGCACTCGTCGGGACCTTGAATACCTAGGGATATGTTTGCGAGAACTGCTCACAGCTTCAGTTATTTTCTGCATTACCGTATGAACCGGAGGACTGCACCGGCAACTAGGTACCAGAACAGTCCAAAAGGAAGTGTCGATTGGAGAGTCTACCTGGTTCAAGGTAGATATGGGCATGTCAGGGCGTCCGGATCAATATCATACTTAGGACACACATGCCACGCAGGTCCAACGGAACCAGAGTGACTCAGGCAGAGCGGTAAGTATGGTGATACTCAAGCCAGGGAGTGAATGGTGCAAAGCTTCGAGATATCTCTTGCGCTGCTCTCTGCCACGTTGAAGATCGTCAATCCTGATGGACAGTCCTCTAACACTACCAAAAACGACCACTGCTTCGAGATACACTGAAAAATGAATGGCCAACGACGGTATGATCAAGCCCAAAGAGCACATTCAGTGACGAGAACTGGCGCATATTACACGGACTGGAAGAATGGAGCCTATTTTCCGACATTCCCGGATTAGAGGATGCTTGTAAACCTGGAAGTGTTCGAACACCTCATTTGAGGGCATGATGCTCATTTCTCAACACCTGAAAAATGAGTCCGGGGTCTTTCAAGTCTGGGTCAACGAGGCCGCAAGCCAAAAGTCGCAGATAAAGACATGAAAAATTAGTGGGTGAATCGATGAAATAAATTTGCACCCTTTCCGCTTGGCATGTCCGCTGGTACAGACCCGTCGATGTGAGGATCATCGAGTGATTGTTCGGTCAAGAGCCTCTCTGCTGTTTAACGAACGATTCTACTATCTGAAAGGCTTTTAAGAGTCCCAAAAGCAACGACTGCGACGAGAGAGCCTAAAGGTGATTGTTTACTCAACTTTGAAGACGACTCTTTCAATCGCATGACCCCAATCTCGATAGCTGTGTCCCAGCATCCATCCATGGCGATGAAAAGGTTTTCGACACAAACAAGCCGAGATCCAGCTTCGAGACAGCTGCATAACCTAGAAAATTAGCATACCAGAGTATCAGAGGGTCGATATCGAACTGATTCGCCAGGACCACGTCCTTCATCCGCTCTAACACATCGATAGCTGCTGACGCAAGAGGTGTCCAACCAGACAACTAGTTGTTGAACTTGTGTCAATCATCATAACAATGCTCTCTGAAGACGACCGTAGTTATGGAACCACTGAGACCTTTACATTAGCAGAGTCGTTCGTCACTTTGCAGAGAGACCAGATCGAATGAACAGCTTTCCTGGGTGATAGATTCCTATCTTAACAGCTCCGGCAACGTCGAAGATAGTTCGTCCCGACGGGACTACGGATATTACCAAGCAGGACTACTGCTTCGAGACGAATTGAAAAGCCAGCGACAGTAAGGTATTATGGGAGCCCAGAGATCAAATTGAGTGAGCAGGACAGTCATATCGCACAGACCCTACGAAAGGGAGCAATTCGGAGACACCTCCCGCTTTATACGATCTCTCTGCCATGTCGATTATTGTCCTTCCCAACAAATTGTTCACCGTCGCTACCAAGCATTAAAACTGCTTCGACATGTATGCCAGGAGTAAGCGTGGTATAGCTCGATTGATGTGATCTGGATAACTTGACACCACGCAGGCTCGACGAAAGCAGGAGAATCCTTTCGTTTCCCTCGTTTCGTGACACCATCTCAACTGACCAAAAGTCGCCTGACGATACTAAAATCGACTTCTACTTCTCGGGAGAGATGATTCAAGCCATGCTGCTGTTGTGGCAGGTCTAATTGTTTGACAGAGCCGGCGAAACGGTTCAAAGTTGTCTACTTCCAACCGGCTCTTCCTGAAATACCAATGTCTCTCACACTGCGGCTCAGACATATGGCAAACAAAGCGAGGTCCATTCTGGGCTGTTCGTCAGACATTTCTTTTGGCTTAGCAAACTTGCTGGGTGTGATAAGAGAAAGGTAGACCCAGGGATTCAGCAGGAGTTTCATCTAGTTGACCAACTGTGATCCAAGACAACAGAGGTGTCCATCAAACGAGTAAAGAGTTACCGCCAAATCATGGCGTCAGCGTCCACCAGTCTGCCACCATATGGCCCAGGTCAGTTGACACACACGTTTGGAAAGCTTTTTATCCATACTGACCTATGAACAGGAGAGAACCTGACCAAGCTCTGTACGGCTTTGCGAGTTCGTCTTAGCGAGTCTGGACACAGTTCTGATCTCAGAATCGGCGAAATCCCAGCCACGCAAAAGGTGCTTCCTGTTGGAGGCCCTTTTGCTTCAGACGACCCTCTCGATCTAGCCGTCTCGACAATTGAACACATACAGCGTTTTGCAACGCCCGAACAAAGGGAAGGGCAGACAGATTTTGAGCAGTTGAGACAATTCCACATTAGCAAGACCGCAGAGTATCAATGGGAGGACGTGCAGGGGTTGGTCAGATGCTTCAGCAAAATGCTCTTTCTCAGAAAGCTTCCAGCAAAACACGTGGAGCTGCTCGTCATAAGGCGTTCCAACCTCCTGCTTGCCGATGGAGTCTACGGCCGAACTTCCCACAAGCTGAACGGCGATCCGGCAGTCGTGCTTCAATATGACCCGGACGATCACCACATCCGAATGGGAGTGGACAATCACTTTTCTTACATCTGCTCCACAGTCCTGCACGAGATGGTACATGCTTACTTGTTCTCGTACTGCTGCGACGGACTTCACCACAACCGATTCTGCACCCGCAGAGGAAGACTGTTGTGGCCGCCGGGTATGGGCAATGGCCATGGTCTCGATTGGTTTCACCTTGCGTGCACCATGGAGGTAGCCATGCAGAATAAGATGAACATCAGTCTCAAACTAGCCCCGCTGGAGGCTTTCATCGATGAGATCGCCAACAACGGACTGCCAATGTTTTCCTCGGAATGGAAGCGCTTTTTTGATATCCATAGCTGGGAAGATGCGTCTTTGCTTTTCGATAAGCTGGATCGTGACTCGTTGCGCAAGTTGCAGGATCACTTGATCCAAGATGTCGCGGTCTGCCAGGTGTTTGCCGATGTGTTCGCAACACAGCCTGGGCAGGCAAACGATCCGAAGGAACAGTGGAAAGATGATGCAGCTCTAGTAGGAGATGGTGAGTCATGTGATGTGATAGATTCCGAGGACTAGGTAGAACGCATTATGGTCGAAGTTGGAGTGTCCATAGTGCTTTCCCCCAGGAGACATGGTGAGTGAATGTATCGAAGTGAACTGATAGGTGTCAATCGAGTGTCACAGTCAGTCTTGCTTGCGGTGAGAAAAGAGCAGCAATGTAACAGCCATCGGAACACGCTGTGGCTGTGAGCCACACTGTTGACGCGGCCTAGACACCGAGTTTCGCATGGAGGTTCACCACGAACTGGTCTTGCTGAGAAAAGCTGGGCGTCTTCCAGTGGGAAACCCTCTAGTCTTGCTGATCCCCTCTCTGCCGTGACCTCGTCGTTCTTGAGTCTTGTGCGTTGGCGCAGCGTGGTTCGCGAACGAACATGTTACATGTTCAATGTCGCTGTAAAGATGCCTACGTCAATTTGTTGACGATTGTTTGGTGTCATTGTAGTCGTTCCTGAACCAAAGAAGAGACGATGTCGAAGAGAGGAAGTCGTTAGTCAAATCGGCAGGTTCGGCATGGGGCGGCGTCGGCTCCGGGCGCACGCGCCAGCCACGACACTCTATTTGAAACCACGCAGAAGACGATAAAACGTACAACTGGTATATCTTTGTGCTCTGCATAATGCTCTCGACGAAACGATACCATTCTGTACTGATAAACGTAGGCTTATTGGCATATGACGAGGCAACTCCGTTGGAAATCGAAGTAGCACGATCTTTGTAAGCACTTTCTACCCCGTGTGTGCCTCGTATTTCTAAGTTTGTAACCTTCTCCGGGTTCTGCTGCGCCTCTCTGCATTGGCTTGACGTGTACCGAAACGCTTGGACCTTGACGGGGACTATGGCTGCGAGAATGCGATTGTTGCACCACATCTGCAAAGAATGTGATAAGGAGATGGAAGTTGTACAAGATCAAGCAGAACGTCGCAAGTAAGGTAGAACGCGAATGCTCTCGGATCGAGAATGCGTGGCAAGCGTCATCGCCCACGGCCAAGGGTCTTGATTATCGCCGGGTTGCTGCGTGGAGCGGAGCTAGTTCTAGTCTTAAGCGCGTGCCACGACTTGGGAATCGGAACGCTGGGTCAACACTCACGTCTTTTGTATGTATGACAGAACAGACTGCAATGGATGATATGAGGCTGTAGGTTAGAACTGTATGGAATTGATCGATATCGCACATACCGTGTATGATGTAGACGTCGTCAGCGATATTTCATGTACAACTCTCATCGGAGTGGGATGTGTTCCAGGGCCGCGTCCAACAATTTCTCCACCTTGAACTTCTGCCTGCGGACTTCCGCTTCGCATACACACCTCCCTCACCACCCTCACTCTCACCCGCGCCTGTCCGCCCCCTTTTGCGCTCTCCGACGACAGCGACGACGACCACGACATCGACCACGCCCCGCTCTTTCCATCCATCCCCACCACATGCACCACGCTCAATGAGAGCGTTCGCGCGCGGCGGCATTGCCGCCGCCCTCATCTCGCTCACACGCGGCGCTTTTGTACAGTTTGAGGACTGCCTGCCAGACTCCTTCATCAATTCCTCCCCCAAGCAGCTACAATTTGTCCCATTATTCGTCGAAGCTTCCTTCCTCGGACCCAATCACACGCTCAATTTCACCGTCTATGGCAATGTTTCCGGACAGCAATTCCAAGGCACATATCCCGCTCCCAGCAGTCCAGAATGGAGCAACAATTCTGTAGATTTTGGCAAGATTGTCAACGTTACAGACGGCAAGATTGCGACTCTCACGGCCGACTACGAGGTTGTCACTTTCACAGCCGCCAGCAACCCCGGAGAACCATTCTGCGATGCGCTGACACAAGGCGACTGTCCTTTGGGTCCCATTTTCTACAAAAATGCCCGCGACCCGGCTGATCTGCACGCCTTCTTCCTCACGCACAACTTTGGCAGCTCCTACGCTTTCAGCACCATTTCCACGACCGTTCACATCATTTCCAGCGATGCAAGCGCCACCAATATTGGATGCATCAGCGCCCAGATCACGCCAGACTTGGGAAGTAGCATCAGTGGACTTCTCACTTGGCTTCCTGCTGTCATTCTCATCATCAAGGCAATAGCGACCCTCATGGCAGCGATCTGGTCACCGTGGGGCAGTTCGGACATTTTCCGCTGGAGCAGCAATTTTGGAAGAGACGAGGATTTGCTGCGGTTGGTGACACCCGGCTTTGGAGACTGTCTGCAGTACATACAATGGGTGGTCTTGACGGGCAGCTTGACACTGCAGTACCCTGGCTTCTTTCGTCCAGCTGTCAGTCAGCCGAGTTGGTCGGTTCTGCTCTTCAATGAGAGCTATGTCAGTGGTGGAAGTGGTTATCAAGCGCTGCAGGATGGACTGTACAACTACAATGCTACATACGGTCTGACTCGGATGAGCCAGGTGATCGGTATGGAGAAGGGTCAGGATATCTGGGCTTGCATGGCCATCTGGTTGCTGGTCATTGCTGGCGTTCTGGTCCTGCTGTGCCAGCTCGGATTCTTTGGACGATGGATCTACCGCGTCTTCACCAACACCACCGAAGAGGATCTCCGCCAGAAGAACCTACCCTTCACCCTCGGCAACCTGATCCGTCTGCTGTTCAACTATTTTATCCTTCCAATCGTTGCACTCAGCATGTTTCAGCTGGTCGTTGCTGGCAGATCACCGACCAGCGTTGTGGTTTGCGCTGCCATTCTTCTGGTCATCATGATTCTGAGCGCTGGTTGGACTCTGCGAGTCATCTTCGCCACAAAACCCCGTACACTTCTCTTCGACGACATGCCAACGGTCCTTCTTTACGGACCTCTCTACAACACATACAGCGACAGCGCGGCACCGTTCGCCCTTATCCCAGTCTTCATCACTTTTATGCGTGGCGTGGCCATTGGAGCCGTACAGCCAAGCGGCATTGCACAAATCATCGTCCTCGCCATTTGCGAGGTCATCTTAATTCTCACCCTCAACGGCTTCAAGCCATTCCAAGGACAAACCAGCATGAACCTTTACCACACCGTCTTCGCTGGTGTACGACTCATCTGCATCATGTTGATGATCTCATTTGTTCCCTCTTTGGGTGTGACGGAAGCGCCAAAAGGTTGGATTGGCTATGTTATCCTTTTACTTCACGCTTGTGTCCTGGTCTTTGGATTCTTCCTCAACGCCGCCGCAACCATCATTGAAGTCACCATTCGAGCAATGGGCGCAGGCGGCAGCTCTCAATCTGGCGTCGTAAGAGGCAGCATCTTGAACTGGCGAATGCTGAAGAAGCGCCAAGATAGGCAAGACGCAGGCGACAGAAATAGCATGATGAGCAGCGCAGCAATGCTTCGCCGAACATCTCAAGGCGATGCAATGAGTCAGACGTTCGGTGGACGCAGTAGAAGTGTGTCCGCCAGCAGCGCTCAACTTCTCAATCGTATGAGCGGATTCGAAAACTTCTCCAATCCTGGTGAAAGTACGGCTTCTCCCGAACCTGGATCCGATGGAGCGTATGGATATGCTGCCAAGCCTGCCATCTTCGGCAAGGCGGATGTAGACAACTACTACAGACCTCCTCGTGCGCGGAAATCAACACTCGATGAGCTGAACCCAGGCACTAAGACAAGGAAAGTCAGCGGCGCCGATGTTCCATACACCGATGCTCCAGGCCATGCCCGTGAAGCTAGCTATGACAGCAATGCTGGCCATGGCTCTCCACCGCCAGTCCACATCCGCGATCGACAGGAGTCCACAGACGAGACAGGCAACCGCACAGATTATGCGGTTCGTGAAGTTGACCAGTACTACCGAGGACCCGCGCTTAACGAACAGGCGACTCGGAAGCTCAAAACTGGGCCAGCGGATCCTACCGGTCCAGCCTCGACTGCCCAAAGCTGGTTCCAGCGGATGATGTTTGGTGTGCAGGGCAAGAAGAAGGATCAGAGTAAGGGATTTGAGGTTGTTCGTTCTGCTCGCATGCCTCCACGGCAGGATGATGGTCCAGCCGATGAAGGGGTTGAAATGCAGACAGCACCTGTCATGCGGGATGCCAGCTATGACGACGAGCCATACAAAGATCTCCCCGAGAGTCCTGGAACTGAGCTGCAGAGCATTGCAGGCGCCAAGCGGAGTGTGAGTCCCAATGATGAGCGGCCCAGCCTTGACTCCGTCGATCGTGCCATTGGCGGCAGATTCCAGCCGAAGATCGTGGTTGCGGACCATCCAACCAGAACTCAAGGCTCCAAGACTTCCCGTTTCTTTGGCAGCGAAGCACCAGAGAAGGATGAATATCAAGGACAAGTAGTCGCAGGCGCAGAAGACCCAGACACCCCTCCGCGCTCAATGGCTCCCGAAAACTCAAACTACATGAAAGCCAACAAATTCTTCGGCGACATGCCAGATCCCGCTTTCGGCGTCTACGAGCGCGGCACACCACCCATCGGCCGCAGCGATACCATCTCCCACCCAGTCCTGCAACCCATCAGCACCGAGCACGCAGCTTCCGTAGGTTTCACACCACCTCGCCAACGCCGCCTCAGTGAAGAGACGGTAGAATCTCTCCCTCCCGCAGTTGAAGATGACGACGAAACGCAAGACCGACTCCGATATTCCGACCTTCCAGTCCCGAGTCTCGCACCTATAGATTTCGTGGGTGGGATCGATCTTCCTAGCAGATTCAATTCTAATTCTAGTCGGTTCACGGCTACGACTTATAATACTGCTCGTGAGGGAATTAGCAGATTTAATTCTAATGCTACTGCCACGCCTGCATCTCGAGCTGGGGCTGCGGGAACTGCGGCTGCGGGAGAACCTTTGGCCACACAGAATGATGGGGAGTGGTTGAGAGCTGTGGATGGCTTGGAGTGGGATCATGGTTCCAATTCTACTGCTGCTGCTGCTGCTCCTCCCCCGAGGTCTGCTGCTGCTGCTATGCCGAGAAGAAGTTCGAGACGTGAGATTGGTGATCATACGTTTGATGGGTTTGATTCTACGACTTATAAGGGGGATATGACTGAGCAGGAATCTGGAACTAATTCTCGGGATGGAGTTGTGGATGTTGGGAAGGCGGTTCGTTCGACTAAGGTTAGTACTCATCGGGCTGTGGATAGTTTCACCAGGAATTCGATTGGGGCTAGTGCTGCGTTGAGGGAGGAGAGGGGGGTTGTTGAGGGGGAGTGAGGGATTGAGATGATTGAGGATTGGGGTTTTTTTGGTTGGGGGTGTGGGAATAGCGGGGTGTGTTTGATGTTAGCGTGGCGTTCCTTTGGGTTGGGTTGTACATGATGGAATGGGATGGGATGGGATGAGAAAAGTACTAGCGGTAAATAATGTTGTGATGAACTTTCTTTGAGTTGTAGCCGCCTTTGGGCTGTAACATATCATCTCTCTCGATGGTACGTTCTAGGAACTGTGCTGGTGAGAAGAGTATTGGACGTTCGAAAGGTATGTCTGTGAAGGAGAGCTGAATTGTGACTAGAATCGAAGACCCGTGAGCTCGCATACAGCACGCAGGACTTTTGAGGATGAGACTGCTTCGCAACGACCACAATGACCGCAAACATTCGTCAGAACTTTGGCAACTATCCTGTCGAGCCGGACTGGGCTGGTGAGGGCAATACTGGACTTACAACAGGTAAGTGTGTTGAGGAGAGCGAATTGAGACATGGATCTAAGGACGGCGAACTGGTACATCTCACGCGTGAAGTCATGAGGGTTGGATGGATAATAACCTCTCTTCCACTCTCAAGGTGCTTGGCCATCGGCTGGCTACTGACCCTCCATGTGGATTCGAGATTCTGGAAGCGTAGCGTTTGGCTTGTCCGCCAGGGACTACAGCCAGGATGAACGTGGACAGCGGTAGCTGGTGTTCTTAAGATATGACTACCACGACGGCGCTGCGTGGATGGGTCAGTCATACTGTTTTGTTCACTTTGCAGCATTTGAGGATCAGTAGTGACGGACCTGGAGTGAATGTCGTCCCAGGACTTGAAGAATTGGTATCTGGAGGCTGGAACGCAGGATGAAGGTGCTAACAGCGAGGTGGAATATGGACACTGCTCTTTGTGGCGGAGCAATTCACGGACCCATGCCTGGCTCCAGACGTCTTACTTGGCGAGCTTCTCCACCGCACGAGGGCGCTGCAGCTACCGTCGCTGCTTCGAAATCCGACACACTGCTCGTTCGACTGGAACAAGGCGGCTAACTTGAGTGAGCGATGTGTAAGGGAGGCATGTTTAGACAACAGAGACGGGCTGCTTGGTCATGAAAAGTACTCCGAACGACTCCCCCAGACGCCGACGGTCGCCGCGTCTGAACGAACGCAACAACGACAATAGTGCTAGGCAACAATCTCGACACCATTACGATTGCCAGCCATCCGGAAAATCAGTTGATTCTGGACTTTATGGGTAACGAGGGAAGAAGTTCAGCCACTGCAGGCAGGAGCTTCCTCGAAATCCACTGGGCTGAAAAGGAGATTTGTGGCACGATGCCGTGGCCGAATAGTCAAAAGGGGCGCATTTGCATGTGCCTGCGTACATGTACCCTCGGTAGTGTATGTGGTCTGCGGACAAGTTAAGCAAACCCTAACCTCAGGAGAAGGAGCGAGCGAGGCAGTAGTGTCTGAAAGTGGTATAGCAGAGTGGAGTCTCGTGTCGGGACTAGCGGTGCCAAGCGATGCCAAGCAAGCTAAAGGTAACCCTGGTAATAGTATTTCTCACCAGAACCAGAACTCTGCTTTCGAGTTCCTTCCTCTTAGTACAACTATTTACTCTGCAGCCACTCTGCAGTACAGTCTTGCCCGCATCAGAACACATGGAGCGGAATCTGAAGACTCTACAGGAGCGGGCGCATGATGAGGTGCCTTGATCGACTATCACATCTCCTGGGGCTACTGCAGGAAGGATTCCTGTCCGAGGAGGCAGCGCAAAGCGAAGGATTCACTACATCCAACCCGCCCTGCCCGCAGACTTTACTTGGATCGCTACGCCCGTAAGCCAGGCTTGATTCGTCTCGCGTGTATAGAAGCTCTCTCAGCTCCTGGCTACTGCGCTGCAATCACTCCGCCACAATCATCCATTGTGTCGGAGCCTGCAATCTCAGAGGGACATCCTTCCATGGTGCCAGCTCTACCGACTCCTAGCCTCGAGATGGCTGCCGACCCTGTACAAGCGGGCAATTCACACTCGTTGGAATCTATATTCAGCTGCAACAAGATTGATGTAGCATCCATGGCGTCGGCGTAACAACTGAGATGCCGGCTCTTTGTGGGCGTCTACGGTGCCCTAGGAGACATATAAGTACTGGAATAATCGTGCAGAGGTATGGCCTATCTCCCAAGCTACGATCATCATGCACTGCATGTTTCAAACCTGGCTTACCGCCCTGGTATGCTCGGTTTCCCTCTCGAATGCCTTTCCGTTCTCTTTTCCAGATCCCTCTGCTCTCAGCCAGGATCTCCATTCCCGGGATGTAGGAGCTTTCTACCTGAGACTTGCACCTCTTGGAGCGTCTATAACCCATGGGTACCTCTCCACCGACGGAAACGGCTATCGCCAAGGACTTCGCAATCAGCTCAGAATGGACGGATGGCCTGTCAACATGGTCGGAAGCCTTGCATCAGGCACCATGAGTGACAACGATAATGAGGGTCATATTGGACTTCGTATCGAAGAGGTGGCAGCCTCACCTCTCGATAGCGTGCTCGTCTATCAACCCAACCTCTTTCTGATCAACCTTGGCACTAATGACGCTGCCCAAGATTTTGACGTCGACAATGCAGGAACTCGGATGATTGCACTCATTGACAAGATCTACGCGAGTGTTCCCGACACGACTGTCATCTTGTCGACGTTGATTCCAAACAAGAACGCAGACACCAACGCTCGCGTACAAGTCATCAACGAGCAGTTCAGAAGCCAGGTTCTCAGCAATTACAATGACAAAAAGTTGTTCCTTGCCGATATGAACGATGGGTTCCTGACCACCGAAGATCTCAACGACGACACACACCCAACCGACGCCGGCTATCAGAAGATGGCAGCAGTGTTCTACTCGGCCGTCAAATATGCAGAGTCGGTCGATAGTATCACGGCACCAGTCGAGACAACTTACGATGATGCCGCTTCAGGCTACACTTGCTCGAAGGTGTACGGCGATGGGCGTGGCAATATCCAGATTCAGGTCGGCAGTGGTACAGATGACGGCCACTACACTCATACTTCAGACGCCCAAGGCCGTGTTTTCACATTTCCCGTCACCAACCTTCAGGATGATGAGGAGGCCGGTGGATTTGATCTCTACGGTGTCCACTTTGGACAGTTGGTCAATGCTGGCGGCAACCCCAATCGTGGTGGTGAAGTAGACGAGATCGTATACATTGTCGACAACGGAGACGGGACCTACGAAAACAGCTTTTGGGTGAATAACAATGACAACAACTTCGGCGAACAGCAGTCGTTCAACCCCAACCAAGCTTGTCCCCCCTCGAATGTAAGGTTCGCCGACCTCAACAACGATGGTCTGGACGAGTTCATTTGTCTGGCTGACAACGGGGACATGTCTGTATCCATTAACAGAGGCGGTAATCCTCCAAACTTCGAATACCACGGAAAGGTAATCTATGCCTGATCCTGCTGCTTTTTATTTGTTCAAGAGAACGTTGCTGACTGGGGATATGCTATCAGATTCTCACTGCACCATCCTCATACACTGCAGATCTCGTCCACATTGCCGATATGGATGGTACGTTGTTCTGCGCCAAGAGCGCAAGCTGCACATATTTTTACGGCATATCCTAATCCGATCAAAACATTCAGGCGACGGACGTGCAGACTACTGTATCGTTTCTCATCCCGGCGATATCATCTGCCTGCGCAACGGCGGGAGCGGTGATCTGCCCACTGAGGAATACGGTGGATTCTGGCAAGACTTCGCCACTGGGTCCACCTCGTTTACGACCATGTTTCCTAGCCAGAACAAGGGCAACTCTGCTGGTGTGAATCTCGTGGATATCAATGGCGACTTCAAGGCAGACTGGCTCTTCATGGACGAGACTGGTAAGTCGTGTTGAAGATGTCATAGACATATGGCATCATCCTATGTCCCCCGATGTCTTACTAATTGCGAGACTTACAGGTCTCATCGAAACATTCATCAACACACGGGGTGTAGGCGATGGTATGGTACCTTACTGGGATCCGATCGGAACGACACATGGTGGTCTTGCGTCGTTCAACGTAACAGACGCCAACTTGCGAGTCAAGTTCGGACGTCTCTATGGTAGTGGCCGCCAGGATTACATCTGGGTCGAGAAGGAAAAAACTTCGGCTGGCTATCAGCATCATCTTCACGTCTTCAAAAACACTGGACACGGCGGCACTTATGTGAAGGGAGATGGCTCAAACTACTGCGATATGGACGGTGATGGCCGCGACGACTACATCTGGATTGGACCAAATGGCGAAATCGATATTTACCGCAACACAAACAGTCCACCAACGTGGGACAACCATCTCGGAGTGACCACACTTGGTGTTTTAAGGAAGACGATACATGTAGCTGACATGGATGGGGATGGGAAATGTGATGTGAGTCCTGTTCCAATAAGCACTTCGCGGCGGTCGTGCCGATGTTCAAGCCACAATGGATGCTAACGGTGTTTAGTTCCTATCCGTCGACAAAGCCTCAGGGGCGGTACGAATGTGGCTCAATACGTACGATGGAAGCTCCTGGACATTCGAGGACCACGGTATTGTCTCTGGAGATGCAGGTTGTACTCAAGGATATGGCCCTGGAGAGACAGACCTTGGTGTTCGGTTCGCAGATCTCACTGGCGACAAGAAAGCCGACTATCTTTGCATCGAGACCAGTGGCCGTGTAACAGGGTATTTGAATCAAGGAATGACTACCACTGGTCAGATCACGTTCGAAGATGTTGGCCAGATCAAACTCGCTACGCAGTATGACCGAGGCAACGTGCGTTTCAACGATGTCAACGGTAAGCAGCATCCAGCATCCTACGGGTACAGCCGATCTGACATTTGCGCACAGGTGACGGCAAGGCTGATCTTATCTGGCTGAGGTGAGCTTTGAACGGCTTGAAAGCATCTGCGCTTTACTGACTTCAAGTAGCAAATATACCGGAGACGCCACTGTCTGGTACAATGCCGGCGAAATTCCAACATCCGGGAGTCACTTCAAGTGGGAGCTGCAAGGCGACCTGTACAAAGGTTGGGATCGAGGTGCAAACATGCACTTTGGTGCACTGGGAGGACAACATCGAGCAGATATGATCCAGGTCCAGCCTCGAGGGAATGCCGCATATGTATCTTACAATGAGTGCGACGGCGGCGGTGGTGGAGACGATGCCAACATGGATTCAGTCCAGCTTCCCGACTACGCAGGAACGACCTCTCCAGGAGGAATCTTCCAGGAAACAGATCCTACTACGACCGACCCTACTACTACTAACCCTCTGTATGCGTACAAGACCCACACGTGTGATCTCGACATTGTACAGTATGCATCAAAGTATGCGCCTGAAGAGGTATGGGACGGACTTGATTGCACACCTGCCTGGAGTGACGCCGTAGGATATTGGGAAACGGACGACGACAAACAAGGCAACGAATTCACGGAAGACCTTGCCAGCTTCTTCAACATCACTACACACTCCTGGAAATGCCAAACATTCATATACGGCGATACTACTCAGTGTCGTGCTGGGCTGAGCTGCGACCAATCTGAATACCCTGCAGGCTGGGTCATCATGAACAGTATTGGGACCCTAGAATCCATCTTAGCCAGTGTCGCCCAGGCGATGGACTCTGCGAAAGAAACTTTGATGGACCAAGCTGAAGATTTGATTTCAGCCTTTGGAAATCTCCCTGAGGACGATAAGGCTCTGGATATATTTCTTACCATTCTCGATGTTGGGTTCTCATTGACCTCAACTCCAGTCTTCGACAAGGCTCTTAAAAGCGTACAAGCCTTCAAGCAGGTGTCTGATGAGACCTTAGCCTCGTTCAAGGACACGAGCATCGAGCTTTCCACGAAGGCTCTTGAGTTCATCAGTCCCGATGACTCGGATGACGCGCTTCTGAGCGAAACGGCCGAGCTCAAGGACAATATTGCGGCAATTGTCACGACTTGGCACACCGCTTTGACCGAGTACAACAGCCAGCTCTTCAACGGATCGACAAATAGTATCTTGGAGCTCTGGCATATCATCTTCGACGGCTACCTGTTTTCCGAGGGCGGTGATACTGCCACTGATGACCTAATCTCCGACATGGAAAGCGCCTTGTTCCCAATGCTCATCGCCGCATCTTGGAAACTTGGTGACAACCCTGCATTCATCGTCGACACTCAGCTCGACTGCGACGGAGCTGACCCGAGTTATATCGACAGCCCATCCACGCAAGGGGTGTGTATCGACGGCAAAGCTTATTACATTGGTTCCGTCGAGGGTGACTCGCAGTTCTGTGATGGAGACCTCATTCGACCGGTCTGCAGCACGAAGTCTTTCTCCGCCCCGGCCGGTCTCGATCAGCTGGATGGCACAAAGTGGGGTGGGGTGACATTTGAAGACTTTGTCATTGGGTCCGTCAATTCGTACACTGCGAATGGCAACAAAAACGGCGTGTCCACTCTGGGAATTGATGCTAGCCAGCTGTATGATGATTCCGATGTTCCGGCCATCGTCGCCAACCCGGTACAGATCGCCGGTGTGCTTACCTTACCAGTCTGTACTTCCGATGAAGCGTACGATAATTGGGGAGGAGATGTCACAGATAACTACCCTTGTAACTAGCCGTGGCTGCGAGTATGATCAAACATGACGAGGGCGGTAGAATACATGCTAGATAGCTAAAACGATTGGTGGACATGGTCACCAAGCAGCTTAAGGGTCGCCTGTCATAGATCATGCTGTTGGTGAGGAAGTAGGGTATGCCACGTATGAACGCCATGTAGCAGTTGTCGTCCAACCATTGGCCTATGAACGTAGTCTGTCTGTCCGCGTGGTCTTTTACGGCAGTACACTGACGCACTGGTTGGACTGTTGTGCTTGGGGAAGCTCAACAATTCGAAAGTGGTAGATTAAGTTTGTTATTGACAATAGAGCTTTTGTTAAAGTGAAGAATGCTTTCAAAGGTCCATTCCCTTTCACTATAGCTGTTGAGATGATAGTCATGCGATCGAACAACTCGTTATTCGAGTTATGTTAATCATCTTAGCAGTGCTCTCTCGAGACGATGGTCGCTTTTGGATACACGGCGATCGGTTCTATCGGCAGAGTCGCTCGTTACATGGCAGAGAGACCATGTCAAATAAGTAACTTCCTTGAATCAATCTCATCTTGACGGATCTGCGTTGCACCACCAGGCACCATTGTGAGAGTCAGTATAATCGATCCACTAACATGGGCAGAACTTCATCGGATTACCCAAGAAACCCAGTCCACCTGACATGCTCATTCTCTGTCCAGGAGCCCATCCTGCTCGGCACGATCCATCCAAACTCGTGTGACTCTTGCATCCCCGAGAATCAAATCATATAGGGGTTTTGTCTCTGCCTTCTCAACATAAAGACGATCAAGCAACTTGGAGATCTCATCCGATGAGAATAATTCGAAGAAAAGATTCCAGTCTTCCGCCGACATTTGACCGCCATTTTGAACATGTTTGATGATGGATCGGACGCTGAACAGGTGACCTCCCTTCATATCCTTTCCAAGCAGCTTCTCTACGCAAAGATCAATCTGGCAAGCAATGAAGAACCAGCCGATGCAGTGTCCATTACCCTCGTCTTTCGGCCAAACAATTGTTTCCCCTCGGTAGCACCGATGGCTTTTGTGGTGCTCGCCTCCATCGCAACAGAAGGAGAATAGATAGCTGTGGGTGAGCTCGTGGAGGAAAGTTGATAGCAGGGCGATGTGATGGTGTTCCATCTTTTTTTCGACGCTATAGTCGGTTGGATCGATGCGAATGTATATCACATCATTGTCGGTGTGGTTTGAGGTTCCGTAGGTAATCTTGTTCTTGCCCTTCCCAGAGATATCCTCTCTCCAGCCTACCTTGAATTGATTACGTAGCTCGTCCAAGAAGAAGATTTTACTGAAGATCTTGCACAATTGCTCCATGGGCCATTTTCGTACGTCAGGCTCGTCTTTGTATCTTGCCCACCACTTCTTCCACTCTTCAACGCCCTCTTTCTGGCTCTCGTCTGGCTCACCGCGTAATCTTTTGACTGTTGCAAACCCAAGATTTAGTGGTTCGTCTGTCGTGGTTCGTCCCGTCTGCAATCGATTAGTGTGGCAAATTCCTGGCTCAGTCGAGCCTATGTTGTCCAGTGCATCACGGAGAGTCGAGCAGAAAGATTTGAGATCTGTTGCATGATCCGACATCTTGGGAGACTCCTTCCAAGAACAAGGGGCTTCGTCGTGTGTAACGTCTAGTCCAGATCACTTTGGTATTCATCTGAAGCTGCTTCAAATTGAGCTTAAGAAGTGGTACATACATCGTGAGAAGCTTGCTACAACAATGGTGTCTTTGTGTCGTGGCCGGTGCATCTTGTAAAGTTTGCGGAGCTTTCGATGAGCTGGTCTCTAAGCAAGAAGCTACTTGACCGAAGTGGAAGATTGACCCCTGTATCACTCTAGTTGCTTGATCCCGGCCTTTGTGTTCAAGTGCGGTGAGTGTGTCAAACATCGGGAGGCCTCGTCTCCTTATCAGCCCCTTTTTGAGCAGGCGAGCTTAGGGTTAGGGTTGGTGTAAGGAGCGGTATCCCATTACATTGTCTCCAACGGTCCTTCCTCTGGACGGCTGTCAGACTGGCTTATAGCCTCGCGTTATGCACCACGGAGTGAGATATCTGGAGGTGTTTTACTATGTTTCTCGTCAAACTTTGCGGGGGCGTGGTGAAGCAATCATATATGTTGTGACAGACCCAACGATTTGACGGGTCTTCTGCTGCATCAAGCAACGCTTCTCAAGAAGAACCTACTTACCGTCCATATCTTACTCGAAAATGCTAAGCAAACAGTCTCTTTTCAGCTTCTTGAGTACAATTCTGTGTCTCCGTAATGTGCCGGGAGGAAATTGGAGAGAAAAAGTGGTGGACCCCGTGTATAACGACAACAATGTGGGCTAGACGGAGGAATAGTAGTAGTCATCCAATACCCATGTTGTGATGGACATCACAATAACACCGACCTGTACCTTATGCACCGACGCTTCTCCAGTATTCAAAGTCAAAACGAACGACCACCTGAACTCGATTGAACACATACTACCACTTGCAACAAGCTCTCCA
The DNA here is from genome assembly GCA_002116395.1 of Ramularia endophylla. Lineage (NCBI taxonomy): Eukaryota > Fungi > Ascomycota > Dothideomycetes > Mycosphaerellales > Mycosphaerellaceae > Ramularia > Ramularia endophylla. The sequence continues at coordinate 5,610 of MWSQ01005741.1, read as the reverse complement.
AAGAAACAGCACCTTCTCCGCCAACAACATGTGGCCTGGACTCTCAGCAAAACTGCGTCTGGCGTACTGGAGATGGCGTATCGCCGAAAATGTAGAGATGCTCGCCATTGCGGACAGATGCCTGGAAGATGAGCCGGACGATGAGCATATGGAGATGATGAAGATGTTGATCTTGGACGATGGTTTGTTCCACTATGGCTTGTGCAGAAACTTCCTCAACCGTAAGTTTCTGAAATATCTCTCTCAGCCGCTTAGACCCACACTGACATCACACCAGTGGCCAAGCGCATGGGAACGTTTACGCATGACTTGTACGGACTATGATCTCGCTTCGTCGACCATTACGACAGCATTGGGAGCGGGAGAAGAGAGAAGGGGAACCTGAGCTTTTTGACGCACCCAGACTGGCATTTCATAGCTGAATTCACCTGTTGCAATAGCATTCTGAGTTGAGCTGTTACTCACCTGACAGCATGATTCAAACCCACAAGTCCATTGCAGGCGCAACGATAAGTATCGCGCCCAAGCTCACTGTTCCATGAACTATGGTGATGGTGCCGGCACAAACTCTCCATCTTCCCTCCGAGGTCTCTCACCCGCCTCAGCCCACACCTGCATCGCCATCGGATCAAGATCCAGCCACCCACCCAGAGAAGCCATTTCTTGCGGAGTCAGTCTATCGAACAACTTACACGCACCATTCCACGTCTCAAAGAACCTCTTCCATTCTTTCGCAGACAGTAACGTCCCCCCTGCACTCGCTTTGACTCCACTCAGGTAGGAGCGAAAGGTGCCAAGGTCGCGATTGATTGGATGACCCATTGCTTCCGTGATAGCATGGACTCTCAACTCAATAGCGCAAGCGAGATGAAACCAAGCAATATCATGAGCGCTATCAGCATTTTGCCAAAGGACTCTCCCTTTGCGAGTGCAATTATCAGCAACGTCGTGAGTTCCGTCACAACAGTAGGTAAGGAGATAAGCATGAATGACTTCGTGGAGCACTGTCGAGAAGATCTGATCGAGATATTCCGAAGGACCTTGATTGGATGATTGAGACGCTGGATCGACTCGTATTTCGACGTGGCGTATGCAGTCATCAGCGTTGTTTTCTACTATATGGCAGCAGTCTCCAAGCGCATCGCCCACAGTGAGCAAGTTGCGTGTCCATTCAAAACCGACATGGGCGTTTCCTTTGAGGAGCTGATGATCTTCGAGGAAAAATAGCTTGCTGAAAGCTTGGATGAGTGCGAGCATTTCGTGGCTGGTCCATGTCGATGCTTCGAACGTTGCATCCGCAATGTGATGACTGGCGAGCCATGCCTGCAGTTCCTTTTGGCCGTCTTGCTGCAGTGGAGTGAGTCCTCGGACGCCACCATCGGTCCTCTTGATGTGGTCCACGGTGATTATGGCCAGGTCGAAAGGGTCGTTTGAACTGTAGCCATCAACATGAGGGTCCAGATGGAGGCTGGAAGCTTTGGGAAAGTTCGGAATGTTTGGGTATGTGATGTTGTCAAACTCTCTGATACGACTCCTAATGGAATGACAGAAGGCTTGCAACGTGTTGGAACTTCCTTTTTGCTCGTCAGTGGTGGACATGGTCAAGTTTTGAGCAGCCACGAGACTTACGTGGGTCGGAGACGCTTGCTGGCGCTGAGCCATCCATGATAGCCCGGGCAGTTATTGAAGAAGACTTCAAGAACGACAGGCAATCGAGGGCGGGTTGTGCTTCGGTCAACTTGAATAGGACTTGCGGATGAATTTCCTAAAGCCTAACGAGATCAGATATAGGACATCGTTGGAGTTTGCTTCAACAGGGGCTGCGTGGATGCAAACTATTTGAAAGACTTTGCTCTTTGATCATTGAGCTTATTCACTTTCTCGCGGCGATTGGCTCGGCGTGGCTTGAGTTCCTCCTTGGGATGCTATGTTGGGAAATGTATTAGCAAACCGATGGTTGTAGTTGTAGCCAGCGGACCCCAAGTCCTGGAACTCGCCCAGTGCACGATTTGCTCAGCATCTGGACGAATTGGAGGTGATCTTCAATCTTCTCAGAACAGAACTGCCACCATCCTCTGGTCCTCTCGAGTGGATCGGCTGCAGCCCTGCTCCGACCGCGGTACATCATATGTCGTATCCCACTCCAATGCAGCGGGACTCCTTTTCGCAACAGCAAATAGCCCAGATCCTCCAAGTTGCCCTCAAAGAGGCTCATCATGCTCCTCACCCTGCTCGGCCCAAACCTGCATCACTAAAGGATCGGCCTCCAAGCACGTACTCAAACGACGAGCCTCCGCCAAGCTAAGTTTGCCAAAGATTCTACACGCACCGATCCATCCATGCAATTCGAAGAAGCGCTTCCACTCAGGAGCAAATAATGGTAGTCCTCCTGTCTCAATATCGAGTACATATGACCTGAAGCATCCCAAATTGATCTTGAGCCCAAAGGAATCTTCCATCCAAAGCTCGATGGCACAGGCAAGGTGGAACCAGGCGAGGCAGTGAGCCCGGTCAATTGGCCAAAGAAGCTTGCCCTTCTGAGTACATCTGCCTCTGTCGTGGTATGTGTCGCAGCTGTATGAGAAAAGATAGGCATGTATCATTTCATGCAAGAGGGTTGAGCAGATTTGAAGCTGATGGGTCTCAAGGTTCAGATCTGTTCGGAGATCTTCTGGGTCTAGCATGATTCTGACGATAAGCTGCTCTTGTTGGTTTCTTGGGTTCTGTATGTGGATGTGCTGGCAGAAACCCAAAGCGTCCTTGAGGGCATACAGGTTTCTTTCCAGGCGAAGTTCCAACGCAGCGTGATGAGCGGGTATCTGTTTGATGAAGATCATTTTACTTAACGCACGGAGTAATGAAAAGAGGTCGCGCGTGTTCCACTTGTCCTTGGTGATCTCTATAGGTCCTTCGAAATGCGCTTTCCACCATGTTTCAAAATCCGACTGCCCCTCTGACTGCGTGGGACCGAGGTGGCCGGAGCGGATGTGATCGATCGTTGACAGCGCAAGATCAAGAGGGTCTTCCGAGACGGAGTGGCCAGTGGTATCCCTCAAAATTCGTGCAGGTGACGGTGTTACGGAGGTCATGTCATATCCAGGACCTGGTCGGAATACTTTGAGCCGTTGGCCCAAGTTGGCGCAGAAGTCCCCAAGGCCCGGTGCTAGCTACTTGTCAGCGAGGCATACATTGTTGGTGTCTCAGTCAAGATGAATTCACCTGGTACGAACTTCTCCATACTCGTATCCGAGTCGTCATCGAGCCAAATGTCGTTGTTTGGGTCACTGTGACCTAGGAACGGACGCATGGTCGCGCGACTCGTGGCAAAGAAGGGTGAGTGATGGCCGAAAACCTCCAGTACTGCTCACAGTTGAAGCGTGCACGATCTTGGAGCGTTTAGTTCCTCATGTAGGCGAGGTAACCAGTTTGCTGGACGCAGATTGGATTTCAGAGGCGACTTTTCGACTAGCACCTCGCTTTGTTCGTCTCATAGAAGGGCAGGAACACAGACATGTCGAGCATGTCGGTGATGGTGAATGATGATGATGATGTCTGGAATCCGCTGGAACAAGTTGCCGCGAACAACACCGCCGGCTGGGATTTGGTCACCCGTCACAACGATCTCAAGGAACCCTTGTAACATCCACGGCATGCTGCTAGACTCCAGCGAGGTAACGGATAACATCAGTCCAGGCATGGTTGTTGCTGGATGAAGTAGCGTAAAGCTACCAGAAGAAGTTTTGTCCTACCCGTCCAGCCAGGTCTCCAGATCGCATCCTAAATATGTAGACGGTTTCTCTCCATGAGGACAAGGCACACTGACAACGCTGCAGAACCGAGCGTTACAAGGGCAGACAATCGACATCGCATTTCCACGCATAACATTCTGCCTCTGAATACACTTCATAATGTCCTTACCATTCCTCCAACCTTCCTCATCTCCATCCCTTTACTTCAAATCCGGAAACTTCCTCAAGAAGCTACAAAATCAATCGTCAGCATACACTCCTCCTGTCACCCACTGCATTCGCATAAACTTACTGGCTCGGACACTCATAACCCCCAGGGTTATTCTGCAAATACAACTGATGATACTTCTCCGCATCCCACCACTGACCCGCCTGCAAAATCTCCGTAACAACGCCTCCCTTCCACCACTGCTCATTAACCTTCTTCGTAACCTCCTCCGCAACCCTCTTCTGCTCCTCATCATGCCAAAAAATCCCACTCCGATACTGCGAACCCGTGTCCGGACCCTGACGATTCGCAGTCGTAGGATCATGCATTTTATAAAAATACTCAATCAGCGTCCTGTAAGAAACTTTCTCAGGATCGAAGACGAGTTGACAAGCTTCCGCATCTGTCCTCTTTATATCAGCACAATCATCCCTTCCCTTCCCCCTTCATAAACAACAGTAAGGTATCAATACTCACGTCCCGTCCGTCCACTACAAACAGCCCTATAACTAGGACTATCCGTGTCCCCACCAATGTATCCCACCCGCGCATCCAGCAAACCCTTGCCCCCGAAATCATGACGATACATGTGTTCGACGCCCCAGAAACATCCCGCGGCAATGGTAGCCTTTTGCGCGCCTTCGGGGAGAGCCATTGTCGTTCCTGCGTTGGAGGTGGCGCTTTCGGGGTTGAAGTGCATGGTGGAGGAGGAGAAGGGTCGCATGAGGCGTTGGATGAAGCTGGACATGGTGTATGCGCTAACGAGGCCGAGGACGACGAGGAGGAATTGCTTCAGTTTGGTGGTTGGCTGGAGTGATTAAGTGAGGTTGTTGGGATCAAATAGGTGTTTTGAAAGGCAAGAATGGTTTCTTTAAACAGCTGCTGCTATTGCTTGCATTTGTCAAGGAGGAGGGAGCCCTCGACGTGGCGTTGATGTCATGCATTTTTCGGCGGGCATCTTTTTTCGCCACCCTTGTCGGTCCGCATCCGACAACCCGGGTATTGCTCCAGATATTTCTGATATGGAATCACTTTTTACATGGAATCACTTTTTACATAGAATCAATCTTGCTATAATATCAGCAGTCTCAATGAGCTACACAACCCCAATCCTACAAAGCACGCTTCAAAAGGCTAGTTTTCTGTACCATCTAGACACGACGTACCTATTGACGAGATAGTCCATGAGCTCGGCTCAGAATATCAAAGTACAACGACAAAAAAGACTTCCATACACTCGCACAATGCTGCCTAGGGGTATATCTATAAACAAAAAAAGTAGGTAGGTAAATCATCATCATAAAATCCCCCAAAAAAACACAACTTTTCCCTCCACATGCAACAAAACAACCTCCCTGTCATCTCTCTCTGACATCTTCTTCCTGTCTTATCTTCTCCTCGGAACCTCTCTTCCTGTCATTCTCTTCCCCTTCTGTCGCTCACATAACCACACATCCCTTCTCCCTCACCCCCTGCCTCTCAGGAATCCAACCAACAACACTCCCATCCCTCTCAGACTTCCCAAAAACCTCCATCTTCCCCCCAACCCTCTCAGCCCTCCTCCCAAACATCCCCTTCTTCCTCCTCGTCAACCCAGTACCCCCACTCCCCCCACTCCCCGAGCTCCCAGGAACCTTCCCCTGAGAAGGCTCC
>MWSQ01005740.1:0-16575 GCA_002116395.1 Ramularia endophylla | reverse complement strand
CTATAATATAAACGAGTGTATTCGTAGGCTACTCGCGTAGTTGTTCGCCTTTTTAGAAATATTCATACTATACACGCTTCGTATAGACCTTATTATAGTAATAGCTCTACTAACTTCTAACTAATTACCTTAAGAAAAGAGGATATAGTGCTCGTAACATGCTACAATACAACTGTTATAGTTAGATGTATGTACCTACGGCGTGTATAGAGTACTACTGCGAATACTATACGAATACATACTAAAGTTGGAATTTCGGAATAATTTTGGCACACTTGTAGATCCTGAGCTCCTTAATGACTCGAAGTATAATTGAGTTGCAACAACCACGAGTTTATAGAAGATTACGGTGAGAGAGAGAAAGTTTGATGACAATCTAATGCAATGATAAAGTTGCAATCCGGAACTTCGAACGTTTCCCCGTCAAACAACGCCAGCATAAAGAATCGAGGGCCAGAGGTATGCTAGCTTCTTGATGGGTTTCGATCGATCCATGGTATTGACGGAATGGATAGGCATGATGAAAAGGCGGTGAAGTTGCATCAGCAATCGTCCGCACAGTAGTCTGCTGAGATAGGTGAAGGTGCTTCAACGTTGTGGATGTTATGATGTTGAGAGGTAGAGAAAAAGACTGATAGATGGCATTTAGATTGACAAGCCAACGGTCGGTGAGAGAACGAAGAGAGTGCTTGAGGAGCACCAGCACTATCTGTCGTCGTTACTTTCCGTTGTTTGGACGATCTAGCTTCCATGCATTGAGCCCTGCTTCGGAAGCGGTGTAGTAGTACTCAATTTAGATGCACGGAATAATAGCGGATCCCATGGAGTCTTTGGCCGAAGGTGTTAGGCTGTTAGACTGGCACAGAAATGACCTGTTCAAATATTTCTCATTTTACAACATTAACAAAGTTCCTTCGTATGTGGACGTAAGTCAACATCCTTTTCAATTAGTAGCTGTCCTGTGCTGCTGCGGTCTCGGCAAGGCTAGTGGGAGCTCATATAGTCAGCTAAGCATTTCGAGAATTCATCTTACTTCTTCCTCCGTGGCGCAATTGGCTAGCGCGTTCGACTGTTACACCACAACGTGGTATGCGATCGGGAGGTTGGCAGTTCAAGCCTGCCCGGAGGAATTACTCTTTTGTCCTGATGGTATACGTTTTGGCAGGTGATGGTGTTGTGTTCCTTTGGCGTTGTGGAGATACCAGCTGGAACTTTGCTTTCTATGTGAAATTTTGGCGGACTTGGCACGATCAAAGCTTCGACTGTGAACAGCAACAGTATTTCAACCTCAACGTTGAACGCAGTGCATTAAACATCCGTACAGCATTCATGCTGAGCTGCCTGACTTTGGGGGGGAGATCTTCCAGCAGATTGAAGGTCTAGTCATCACTTCCAGTATCTTTCATTCGTAGGTAGAGGAGCTGCACATCTGCGACTGGGTTTCAGATTCGTTCCCCGGGTACCGGGCCTGATTCCAGTCTGCAGAGGCCGAGATCGCAGTTACGGAAAACTCTTGAAGTGCGCCGGGAGTGCTAGGAGAACTTTGACGGGGTCGATTTGAGATAGGAAGAGAAGAACATGGACTGTCAGAGTCGCTGCATAATCAAGCAGTGCTCCGAGACAGTTGAGGGAAAGTGATGTGGATGGAGAAAGTACCGGAGATGTTGAACACAAGCACAAGACGTTGCGAGGGAGGCCACGTGCAAAGCTTATTCCGGGCCGTAGCGTACGCGCTAGTGCTCGCATGACCGACTTCGTGTCTGAGTCTGACCGGCCGGAGGGATTGTTGTGCTCTCCACACTGCTCGGTGTCGTCACGTTTCACGGACGCTGTAGCTTCTTAATAACTATGGCGACCATCCACGAGACCCGCTTGACGACAGCGTCCTTTTGTTAGAGACGAAGGGCCCACGTTCCAGAAAGAAGTTCCTTGCATTGTGAAGACAGCAACAATAGCATCCTCAAATCCGCCACGATGTTACTCCTTCACCAGAGCGGGGCGGTCAAGATAGGCGAGGTGGTCCGATACACTCTTACATACACACCGAGCAACGACCGCATCTTACCGACGCCCTCACATCTGCACCTCAAAGTCAAAAATACATCCGCAATCCCTCTCCGGGCGGCATGGGTCCATGGACCATACACACTCCACGTCTCGGCATATCCAGCAACTTTTAATCCTCATCAGAAAGTTGAGAACCCAAAACAAGATGGCATGCCCGAGTATGAGCCCATGGTCAAGGCTGGCGGCAGCTGGTCTTCGAAGCTGCTCGTGCCAGACAATATCAGAGAAACGGGCGCGGACTTAGGCCGGCGAAGGAGCATACATCCTGGTCAAAATAATCATGATAAAGATGAGAGAGGTAGTGTGACGTGGATCGTCGAGATTGCGTCGCAGATTCTGTTCTCCAACTCCGCCTCGGTCCACTTTGAAGTGCTCGTGGGACGGGACGAGAGGAGTTTGGAGATGGGATTCGCTGCGGTTGCAGGTCATGGCCATGGCGGACCCGGTCAGGTTAAGGACCTGCAATCGGAGAAGGATCGCAAAGAGGCGCGGAGGAAAGGACATGTGCAGACGCAGGGTGTCTATTCCAAAGCTGTCAGGCTGGTTGTGGAGGATACCGAGACTTTATGGGACAAACCTCCCCTTCCGACCTGGGAAGACGAGGCAAAGGGTGGCGAAAAAGAGAAAAGTGACGAGAAGAAACCGAAAAAGCGGAGGAATGTGCACCTGGTCATTGTTACTCACGGTCTACACAGTAATCTCGGTGCTGATTTGCTATTCATGAAAGAGAGTATAGACGCAACAGTAGCACAGGCTCGTCTAGACTCCCGAAAGCGAAAGCAGGCATATCGCAAGGAGGGAAAAGGAGAAGAGAAGGTCGATTCGCAAGAGACGTCAACAGCGCAGACCTCTGGTGGGCAAGAAGAACTGGAAAACGGTCCCGACGAGTCCGATGACGAAGAGGAGACGATTGTGCGCGGCTTCTCTGGGAATGCAGTACGCACCGAGAATGGCATCCAATATCTGGGCAAACGGCTTGCTAAGTACATCCTGCGCTTCACATACCCGGATCAGCCATTTCTCCCCGTAAAAAAGTCGCTCACCCGGAAAGTCACCGACACTTTCACCAGTGATGGTGACAAAGCTAAACGAGACGGCAAACCATCTCACCAAGGAAGCAGTGTGCACCAGCCACCAAAGCCACAGTCTACCAACCCAGATGACTTGCCATACAAGTTTACCAGCATTTCGTTCATTGGCCACAGTCTGGGTGGGCTGATTCAAACGTATGCCATTGCGTACATTCACAAACACAGTCCAGAATTCTTTCAGCAAATCAAGCCTATCAACTTTATATGCATGGCCTCGCCCATGCTCGGACTTAGCAATGAAAACCCAATGTATGTCAAATTTGCTCTGGACTTTGGACTAGTCGGCCGGACGGGACAGGATTTGGGACTTACATGGCGACCTCCCACGTTGGCAAGCAAAGGCTGGAATGTGATGATGAACGGTTTTGGTGGTTCATCTGTCCAGAAAGACAAAGATGGCAACAAACAGGAAGACCCTAGCGCGAAGCCACTGTTGAGAGTCTTACCCACCGGTCCAGCGCATCAAGTTTTAAAACTGTTCCGCAACCGGACACTCTACTCCAATGTGGTGAATGACGGCATTGTACCGCTGCGAACAAGTTGTCTGTTGTTTCTCGACTGGAGAGGTTTGGGTAAAGTCGACAAGGCACGAAGAGAGAACGGATTGATCGGCACGGTCGCAGAATGGGGTTGGGCGGAGCTAACTGGTGCGAATGCTTCGTCTAACATCACGAAGACTCGCTCCGAGCAGCCATGGGAGTCAGAAGATGACGCGATCGAACAGACTCGTTGGAAACCAGGCGATTCGGCGGTACCCTTACCTGGTAACAACGAGACTGCCGACGACAACAAGATCTCGACAAGTCGCGTGAGCTACGAAGACGAATCTGGGTCGCAACATGGCAGCAGTTCAAGTGTTGCAGCCAGCAAGTCTGGATCTCCGCAGCTGCAAGAGAAAGGCATGCTTGACACATTCATAGGTTTCTTCCGACCGAGCTCAGTGCAGACGTCCAAGAAGACGACCAAAGCGCTGCGTCGTGGACAGACCATCTATCAGCAAGAAGATACTGACAGCGATGGTGTACCACAAGACCCGGCTACGACATCAAACCCTACGATGCGCCCGCAGATGCCTCACGTTCATTCTCATCGCTCGACGAAAGCTCACCGGGCGGGTGCTACGCGAGGAGACAGCTTTACCAATGTCGAGACGGGAGATGTCCAAGCACCACCCAAGACATCCATTTTCGAATCCGCAGGCGATATCCTTCATCCTCCTCTTCCCAGCAAAGAGTGGATAACAGATCCTACAAAGCGCTCTAGGACCATCTTCCACGACCGCGTCTATCATCCAGAGGACATTCCTCCGCCACCCATGAAACGTTCTCCAAGCCGCTTGAACTTGTCTTCCTCGAACAGTCCACGCCCAACAACCTCTTCCAACGAGTCTGTTCGCAGCACAGCTACCACAGCTTCCTCTACTGACTCCAGCGGTATGAAAGTCGAAGAAAAGATTGCTCGTGCCTACCATCGTGATCTCAGCTGGAGAAAAGTCTTAGTCCGCTTGGAACCTGATGCGCACAACAACATGATTGTGCGAAGGATGTTTGCTAATGCGTACGGCTGGCCAGTCGTAAAGCATCTCTGCGACACTCATTTTGCAGACACCTACACAGCACGTACACGCGACGAAGAGGAACCTGCACGTGAGCGAGCCAAGCCAATGAACACACCCGTCTCCAAAGACGGAGAGCATGTCAAGGGTCAGATTGATCGGGAAGGATCTCCGCAAACAGAGAGCGAAGCTAGAGAGGCAAGGGACGAACTAGCGGATCTCAATGTTCCAAGGGAGGGTGCAGACCAAAGCGCCAGCTCCAGAGGACTTTCTTCCGCACAGCCATCCGAGAGACGGGAGAGTGCTGTTTGGGACGACTCTTTCTTCGAAGGTAGCGATGATGAAGACAGCGATGCAGTGGATGAAAGAAACCTCGTCGCGAGGATCATCAATCCTAATTATGCTCTTCCAAGGAAAGCGGAAAGCTCACTTACTTCTTCACCGCCAACAAAGAAGAGGGCTAGTCCTAGTGGTAATTTCACCGACGGACATCGAGGCTTGGCGCCCACTAGTCCTAAGAGCTCGAAGGAGGTCGTTAAACCCACGTTCTCTAGTGGCGACGTTGAGGAGCCGATTATTGTGGAAGAGCCGGAAAGTCTGCTGCCTGCTACTCCTGGTAGCTCTGTGGCTGCGAAAGGATTGGGACTGAAGATGGGAGAGTCCAGTCCGAGCGTTTCTCCAAAGACTGCGGCTAAGAAGAGCGATGAAGGGCCTGATTAGATGGCAGTGTTTTTGATATGTGTTAGATTGATACCCTTCAGAATCGTTCGAAAAGAGAAACAATATGTGTTCGACTTGGAGTGGCGAGTGCGATCAACAGAGATGTATGTTTGTGCCAACACGATTCATACGTACGTGTCAACGGCTTCCAGTTCAGTTACATAAGCGCCTTTTAGGCTGCCACATAAGATACCTCCGCGGTCCGTCTCATGACACTTTTCTCTTCTACTAACTACCTTGCTCATGTCCGGTGATACGTGTAGCTCTGCTCTGCTGCTGCAACAGCGTATTCGGCATAATGGATGATGCACTCTGCTCGATTCTGTGCAACCAACGATGGGATTTCTTACCTGGTGTTCGTCAATTCATCACATTCAATAGAGATGGCACTGGCGAGGTATGTCCTGCGATGAGTCTCCTTATACATGATAGTTTCACTAACTACTCAAACAAGTTATACTGTGTATGGGATTCATGTTTTATGTACCTCTTTGCCGTCAACCTCGATTGGAAGCCCCTACCATTGCCAATATCAGATCACCCCACATCAAACATCAACGAGCCATCGGGTCAATGTTTGGGGACACTGCGCTTAGAGATTGCTCTAGATAAAAGCGTTGCCAACTCCTTCACTGGCCCTTCACCAAGTTTGCGAGGTGCTGCTTCAGCCAACGAGCATTACCTATCCCCATTAGCTTTCCTCCCCAGAATCTTCACTGTCTCTATCTATAAAGGCAACTTCATTGCTCCCAGATACATCGGTTGGAAAGGGGCCCACAGGCGCTATAACCTTCTTCTCGTCTTTGACAAGTCTCCGTACCCAGACGCCGAAACTTTTGCCTATCCGCCGCACTCATACGACTTGCGGGATGCAAAGCTTGAGAAGGAGACGTGTTGCGTAGCGCGAGCGCTACCGCCATGGGAAACGACAGGTTGGGCGATGAATGAGCCGGCGTTTGCAGATGGAGACTGGCTTAGGCCGTTAAGACGTCTGTTTGGAATGGAATTTGAAAAGCATCATATATGTGGGCATTGTACGCCTTCCTTTGGGCCTGGGTCGGACTGGAAGGCGATCAAGAAACGGCAGGATGCTTGTGTCTATGGTTGGTACGGCAAGCTTCTGTATCCTGAACTTTGGGAATCGCGGGTGGGGTTGGAGGATTTGAAGCATGAGGATTTTCTTCGTTGGAAGAGTACACCTCTAGCATCTTCGCTCGACGGTCAAGGCTATGAGAAGGAGATCGTAAAAGATGAAAGAATACCTGAAACTGGAAGACCGGATGAGAAGTGGAGTTTGCTGTCCATTGAAAGCGACACCAAAGAACAATAGAGCGGCCTCGAGAATAATTCAACTGGAAACAGGCGAGTCTTATTACAAGTAGTATAGCTGTAAAGACGAGGATATCTCAACGAGGAATCTCCTTGTCGGTGACAAACCAACACTGCTATGGATACTCTTAGAACCCACTTGACGCTGCTGAGACCATGAGAAGCCTCTGGATTTGCGTAGTCGATCGTTATATGTCCGGGCAACATGGGAGATTGGTCAGGGTCGTGGAATCATTCTCGTATTGACTACCCTGCATTGAAGCTTTGACGGATGGTCTTACAAGTTGCGATTGCACAGCCGAAAGCCTGCGCCCACAAATTGCACCAAACGACGCAAAAGCTAGTCTTATAGCAATGGCTGATGCGACTCCTTGGTGAGATAAGGACACCATACTCAAAGAATATGACAATGAAAGGCAAAGGTATGTATTGGATTCACGCATGTGAGAGCCAAGGTCTTGGCAACTTCTAGTATAGTCTCAGAGCCGAGATGCCCTAGCGAAATTCCTTACTCGCTTCCCGCCAATCTCCCCGAACGATATCACAATCCTTTGCCACAAAGATATCATTAACAGCCGTCCTTTCCCTGATGATGATCGAGACTTGAAATCCCAAGCCCTGCACGATATTGGGGCCATTCAACCTATACTGTGCCAGATCTCGATCAGGGTCACCCAGCTCCGTATCCTGGATCCAGGTACACTTGATGTGAATCGTTTCCAACTTCGGCTGGGCTTTGATGAAAGATATCAAAGTCTCAAGATCCATGGCAACATGGACGAGAGAAAGCTTCTTGAGACTTGGAAGCGTAACAGCAGGCAGGAGCGTGTCAGCTTCATAATCATTCTCGAACGTCAAGTGAGCAAGATTCGTTGCTCGCTGTAACAGAGGGAGGTACTCTGGCCTTTGATATGGAAAGTTAATGAAGTCATGGTGGCGGTTGTGGCATCGTATTGTCACACTGCGGACCGTAAGCCGTAACCGCTCGTGAGAGGTAATGTTACTGATGTCCTTGAGCTTCTGCTCCGACTTGCAGGCGTAGAACTCGAGATGCTCGAATTTTCGGTCGAAGAGTTTTGAGTCAAACTGCTTGGATGTCTGTGATACAGCGCCTAAGTCTCGTGGCTCAAGATTGATAGCGATGGCGTCGATAAGCTCTTTGGGAAAGTTTTCTAGATGTGCGCTGAAATTCATACTTACATTTGGCTCGGCTGTTAGGCGCAGTTCCGATAGTTTCCGTGTGGTGGCTGTAGAAGTCTGTGAGATGTTGTTCAGCGCTGCTCGAGGAAGCGTATGCTGTAGGTAATCTTCACTATAAGCAGAAGCACTCACGTCTGGTTCGGGCTGCGACTGTCCTTCAAGAAGGTTCATAGCTTCACAGCAACTCAGCACGTGTAACGCTGGGTCCATAAAAGTGGTAGAGCTTGTGTAATGCGTCGATGGTTCAGTGTAGATCGTCGGCAATGTAGTAACAGAGAACGATGAAGGACAGGACGGAGAGACGGAGGAACTAAGTAACACCTTTACCACCGGTTCAGACCGGAAGAGCATCTGTGGCAGAAGGCGAGTTTTTCTAATCCCGAAAATCAAATCGAATCATTTTAGAGATCCATGATCAACCTTTCGTCGGAGGTTTGCTTCGGGTTACAAGAAATGTCCAGATTGAGTGTTGCCGATGGCTTATGCTTAGACAAATCGAAATATGGGTTTGCAATGATGGTGAAGATAGTATGTTATAGAATTTACGCAATGGACCTGATACGATCTTCTCTCACATCCGTATAGAGACTACGGAACAGCGTAACAGCAGGCAGGAGCGTGTCAGCTTCATAATCATTCTCGAACGTCAAGTGAGCAAGATTCGTTGCTCGCTGTAACAGAGGGAGGTACTCTGGCCTTTGATATGGAAAGTTAATGAAGTCCGTACGTTATGATCCAAGGTACTTGTAGGCATGCGAGCATTGATACTGGTACGAGAGATTGATTCGAGCCCAACGAACAGCAACCTATTGCAGTATATGCCTAAGCTGTCTTCTCTCCCGGAAGGTTGTCCTCGCTGCTTCTTGATTGTGAATCCGCATCGCCCACCTCAGTCTCAACCAAAGGACCAGTGTAGAATGAACGACCTCGGATGTACCAGTAAACTGTCGCGAAGGCAAGAATAGCGGCAAGGAACACGACAGCATAGTTCATGTTCTCTGCAGTAACCGGTCTTATGGTCGGCATCAGGAAGATGATCGACACAAACAGAGTCCAAATACAAGCATATGCGCTCGTCAAAGGTCCAAAGACGGGACCCAAATTCCAGGGACCGGGCTTGAATCGTCCAAAAGCCAGGCGACAGAATATGGGGATACAGTAGGACCAATCCAGAGCGATTGCGGTAACGTTGAAGACACCCTCAATAGCAGCGTATGAGCCCAGACCAATGAGATTGATTGCAATGCACCAGAATACGGAGATCCAGACGGCCAAGATGGGAGTTCCGGTCAAAGGCATGATCTTGGTCCATACTGACGAGAATGGCAAAAGGCGATCACGGCTGAAGGCGAAGACAGTTCGGGCCAGCGACTGCATTGCCGTGAAGGTCACGAACTTGAGGATAATGAATGCACAGACTGTGAAAACAATTCCTCCCGCTTTACCAAGGACATTGTAGAAGATTCTATGGCAAGGTCAGTGAGTGGCCTACTCAACATTGCGCGGATGTGTTTGTGAGACTTACTGTGCCACAGGTTGCGCGATAGTAGAAGCGAGAATCTCTGAGGGATCGCCCATAACGTAGCAAAGGACAATGTTGAAGAGGAAGCCAGCGACGTAAGTGAAAAGCATGGCCATCGAGATAGCCCATGGAGCCTTGACGGCAGGATCTTCGATCTCCTCGGTGATATGTGCGGTGGCATCGTAGTCGGTCATAGTCCATGCAACAGAGAGGAATCCGAACATGAATGCCCAGCCGTCTGGCTTCCAACCCGAGACATTGTCGACGTTTGTGAAGACGTACTCGGAAGTGTGCTTGGGAGTACCATTGCTAGGCTGAGCCATTGCAAGTAGAGCAATACAGCAAGAGACGAGGACCAAAACGTGAAAGATCACGTAGCTCTTGGTCATTCTCTCCATCCATCCTGTCGAGAGCGAATTGACCAGACCAGTCAAGACAGTTAACCCAGTCATGACGCCAACGTTCTGTCCAGTAGTCGGCACATATGTGAAATCACTTCCGATGGAGACAGCAGCGAGCAACAATGCCGCGGCTCCCCATTCTGAGGATGCCACTCCAGCAATTTGCCCTAGCAGATTAAGCCACCCGGTTACCCAACTGATGATTGGGACGTACTTTGGTGGTGCAAGACGGGAAACGGTGTCTGGATAATCAACATCAGCAAGAGTATACTTCCGAGTTCAGTGGTGACACACAATATAATCCACCACAAGTCGGATACGCCGAGACGAGTTCTGACACAGCGCAAGCAATGCACATGCATCCCATACCAGCAACAAGCCAGCACCATACCGCAGCTGCGCTTCCACCTGCTTCTAACGGGTAGACGAAGGTCGTGGCCACAGTGCTGAATAGACCTGAGATGCTCACGGCGAATGAGAAGGTCGAAAGGTAGCCAAACTCGCGCTACTCGCACTGTATCAGCATAGATCTTGGCAGGGGCTATCGTTGCATGAAACCAACCTTGAACACAGGTTTGTATCCAAATTCGGCGGCCAATGCTCTGTCGGCCTCGTTAAGCTCGTCCAGAGGAACGGTTTGAACATTGCCACTCCTGTCAAGGACCTCTACAACGCTAGATTTTCGACGGTTGTCATGGACTTGCACCACGCTGGACTTTCGGCGGTTGTAGACGCCGTGGTCAGCTGGCAAAACCTCGAGGTTGGCCATGATCAGTCTTCAATTAGGTAGCGGCAGCGAGACCTTGGTGCTCTGGACGGTCTTTTATTGCCAGGTAGTCGCCTTTGGGATTGGTAGTTGCTTTGGGCTGATAGTTGCTTTGGGCTTCGAAGGCTGCTCTGTCACACAAACTCCAGATTCGCGAACTTGGCTCTCGGTTCCAGGTTGACAGCACCAGATTGTGGCACGTGAGGCATGAACGAAGCAGATGTGAAGTGCAAAGTCTGTCGTCGTAATAAGTATATAATTGATGACGACTCAAGTGGTACTCTGTTGTCTGTCTGATAAGAAGTTCTTCAAACTTGACAGCCTCTGATTGGTGTGTAGGAGCGTGAGAAAAGCTGCAGCAGAATCAGTGAAGATAAGTAGCACGATCGCCGCCACCATACGGCTGAGAAAATGGCAGTCCAGGCCAAGCGAAGCATGCAGCATGATGATGTGGTGTGGTGCGTAGTGCAAAGGCTTATCGAATGATAAGCCTTATGTTCAGCCCACGTTCAGCCACGCCGAGCTAGACGAGCTTGAGTGAAGCACTGGATTGGCAAGTTTAGCGAGCCGGTGTTCTTCCGGTTTCTTTTTCGCGTTCTCGAACTCCACATTTCGCAATTCCCGGGTATCCGGCTGCCAAAAAGCAAGAGGAGTGAATCCATCCGACACAATCGCGCTGACCATTTACCGTCACTCACCGGTGCCAAATTTCAATGCAACGTCCATCCCACACCACACAGCATCCGTGGAATCGTCTGTCCATCGCACCCGAGCGGTTTTCAACGCAGCTTGGGCACAATAATCGCCAAGCCCTTGGCGTGTGCTGGAAAGTGAATGATTGGCGATACCACAAATTTGCTTCCAGCATAGAAGTTTCCATCACTGACATTCAAACATAATTCATTGTCAAACAGTTTTCTCGTGGTACTTCGATTGTCAGAATATTTGAAGAGCGCAGGAAATGTGGCTGGAGAGTTCCCATGCTGACCGACAGCTGCCAGATCAAGGTAGAGACAACCAAAGCTTCAGCATCTTTGGGTAGTTAGGCGTTCCCAGTCCAGTGACCTTCAGCAACGAAGTTAGTAGATGCATAAAAACTGTACAGATCCTGACTTACCGGATCCCAGCCTGGTGCAGTCTTAAACCCTGCGGACCCGCAATTTGGATTGGAACCATTCGTAATATCGTTCAGAACATATGGATCTAGCAACTGCAAGTTAGCAAAGATCCCGTTTCCTGCGCAAAAGTAAACTCACGCTCATAGAGTACTGGGTTCACAAAGCCCACCGGTCCTTTCCCAACAGCCGTTCGTTCTTCGTTGATCAACGTCAATACGCTTCCAAAGATAGGACTAGCCAGGGATGTGCCAAAGAAGTTATCTTCAGTTTTATTCACGAAAGTCAACAAGAAAGCACCATTCGCCGAGACATCAGGATAGCCTCGTCCGGCGCGATTGTACACTCCACCATTTGCGCCAATAGAGCTTGTGACGTTGGTAGCGTTGGTGTCAATGGTGTAATAAGGGACCTCGCTCGCAGGAGGGGCATACTTCTCGAGATACTCTGAGACGGCTTTGGCGGCGAATGGGGCCGGGGTGAAGTAGTTTGAGAAACCACCGCCACTGGCGAACAAGTCCAAAGGCGGAGAAGAGCCCGCGCTAGGGTCGTATTCGAGGTTGAAGGCTGTGAGGTTTACTTGCATAGCGCTCTCGGGATCGTTGACTGTATCGTTTGGATAGAGACGGGTAGCGCCGACCGTGGTGATGTAGGGACACCCAGAAGGATAATCGGGATTGTAAATTGTGCCATTCTGGCCGTTTCCGGATAAACAACCGAACTCGTTGCCATTCGAACCTGGGAAACTGGCCACGCCGTAGTCACCAGCGGCGACGAGAATCGAATGGCCTTGAAGTCCCAGCTTCATAAACTCGTTGCATTGACGCTCAACGTAGGGCTTAGGAAGGGTGACTTCTGCTTGACCGTAGGAGATAGAAACACTGAGTGCGAAGTATTAGTCGTCTACTGTCTGCTTCCTCGAGATGTTCTGCTCGATGAAGACTTACACGCGGGTGAGCTCATAAGTGCCACATTCTAGCTTCCCCTTATAGCCACTAGGAAGAGGGTCTGGATAGGTGGCGTCGATGCCTGGACTATCTCCAGTTATGCCATATGCAGTGTAGTTGCAGTAACTATATTCGCATATGGTCAGTCACACCCGGGCAGCCGCATGAAGATCTTCATGTGAGAATTTCATAACTTGACGTACCTTCCATCTACGCTATCCAGCCACGTATTGAGGAACCCAGTTATATTCGTCTCACCCGAAGAATTCGGCAGGTCATCAACCTGATAGACGGTCACCTTTTGAGGATATATCAACGAGATTGACAGGTCCAGATCGATATCACTCTCTCCGCTATTTCGGACACTGGACGCAGCCACAGGAGCTGTTCCTCCATCAACCGAAATGACCTTGGGTCCAGTCGATGCCGGAACGTTCTTTGCGAAGTTCTCGAAGAACAGCGAGATGTCGGCTTGCGAGAAGGCATCGTAGTCTTCGTACAATCCCATCACATTTACAGGGTCCGAGTACTTGGCTGTTGGAATGTCATAGAGCGCTTTGATGCACGCTGGTGTAATGTTCACGCCGCACATCTGGAGAGCAGGAGGCAGGCCATGGGCAGCAGGTGGCATATGCCAGCTAGGCCAGGAAGGCGGATGGACCTTCTGTGGTCTCATGGCTCTGCCGTGCGCGGAGATGGACCTCTTGTTAAGAGAGCGTTTCTTCAATGGGGCGGAAAGTGTCACACCAGGTCTGATGAAGTCAACATGCTTGGACACATGGGCAGGTAGATGATATTCGTCGCATCCTATGGCCACTTTGCCGTTGGATTGATCGTGCTCGTAGTACTCTGCGTGCAGCAGACGCTCTGCGTGATGAGCGGGAAGGTCAACATGTAGCCAGCCCTTGTTACTGTATTCAAGGATATCGTCGGGTTTCACTCCAGAAGTGAGGAGCCATTCTTTGACGATTTGTAAGGTCTCTGGAGCTGGGGCAAATAGATCGTGGACTTCCGCTGCGGACATGTGCTGGCCATATGCTTCAGAGTCCGGATGCGAGACTTTCATGAGATGGTCATAGCCAAGATCGAGGTTGCTCTGTTCGAGGCCAATGCGTAGTGGAATGATGGCCTCGGAATGCACGCGTTCGCGTTTATTGAGCGCAGGCACACTTCTCTTTTCGTGAAGCACATGTGGAATAGCTTCTCGTTGTGTGGCTCTGCTTGATGGGGCGGCAAAGCTCTGTCCCATAAGGGCAGTGGCCAGGTAGAGTACGTGCCACCGCATGTTGAGGAGTGTCTTTAGAGCGGGAGCTTCTCCCTGTTACCTCTTGTATCTCTCGTTCGTGAAGAAATTGTGGTAGATGAGTCTGGTAAGTATATTGTCAAGAAAAACAAGACATGATGAGGGGATAAATATGACTACACCTGGAGGATGAGAGATATATGACATGCAATGATGTCTGCAGGTACTTATCTCACTCATCATAGACTGTGATCTAGCTGCATACAGCACGACTTTAGCCATTGTCGAGTTCCGATCGCAGATGAGTATTGTAGAGGTTAGCTGCTGACGTTGCACCTGCCGCATACAGCGATAGTGCACCATCCGTCGCGTGGCTCTTCGCCCAAAGATATGCCCCGCTCCAAAGGCTTAGCCGAGCTTTGCGATTGCTTGATGAATGCTTGTTTCGATTCGTGATGGGCGGTAGTCACTTGGAAGTCTCGACACTGGGGCGCTGTTCCGGGAGCATTGAGCGTTGATGATATGCATGTGGTTGAAAAGTTGGTGTTGTGAGAAGAAGGAGAGGGAAGAGCGGAATGAAATCTGTCGTCGGAAGCTTGGAAGCTTGGGCCAGGTATTCTAATGTCTGAGCCTGAGGCATCACTTGGCGCAAGCTTGTTGACACCTCATCTTGTTTTTCCATTTGTCCTTTCCTTCCCTTTCTTCCGCATATGGCCTACAGAGCCTCCGACAACGACTGTACTCAGTATTGAGCATCTGCCGCCTCAGACAGACGCAACCGCAGGCTTTGAACGAGTTTTGAACTCCTGCGTGACGCTTTTTCCTTTTCGATTTTCTTCTCTCTTTATAATTACAGCTACTCGATTAGTCGTGCTTTGAACTCAGCGGTTCCTCCAGTGTGTCTCTCGGAAAGAAATAATGCAGTGGTTCGCAAGACGTTCCGTCAAATCGCTACGTTTCGACTACATGCTCTTCTTCCTTCTGCTTCGAATGGTCTTCTCTGGCGGACCAGATACTTCGTTTGTGTTTGCTGCACAAAGCGTCCCCTTTTTCTCTCAGCTACATACATTACTTCTCTGTCTGCAATAAATCTGAACCTTTCTTCTTCGTAGACCTCATACAAGCCATGGAAGACCTCGAGCAAGAGTTCAAGAGCCAAGACTCAAGTCCTGTGAGAGGCATCAAGCTCGAACCTGGAAGCGATTCTTCCGTCGATCGGCCAGAGTAAGAACTTTCACCTTTACGGTCTCAAGCCCTGGTTCTAACATCTCAGTAGACAAACTACAACGACCAATACCACTCCGCCTGGAGAGAAGCCACCGGCTACCGAAGACCACCCCATCGCCACTGCACAGCGAGAGTCCTGGAAGTTGACACTCACCTGCGAAAAGTCTAACCCCCGCCTATCAGTGGAGGTGTTCGTAATGGCAGGAAGACGCCCCGTAGAATCCGGATCGACAATTGGCCGAGATGTCTTCAAGGGCGGAAGAAGCGCCGGGAAAATGGACATGTATCGTTGGCAAGTTGATCGAACTATACGTGTAGGTGGTCTGGAGGCTTTGATGGCGATAGCTGAGGTGGAACTTCTCAACGCAACTCAGCCAGCTGCTCAGGAGGATCCGAAGGGGATTTCTGCTTCTGTTTTGGCTTTGATCTGGATGATGGCGAGCTTGGGATGGGGCGCTGCGGTGCTTCTATGTCTTGCTCTGGCGTGTGGTCCAAGATCATGGGTGTATAGCTTGAGAGAGGAATAATGAGCTGGAACATTAGACCCGGAGTTTGGAGTGGAGGGTCGTGGGTAAATGCAATCTGCCTACGCCGTGCAAGTCCACGAGATTGCTGAAGACCTCTCCCTCAGCAAGGGCCCTCATGCAACCACGGAGAAAGCCCGAACAATTGAAACCACAGAGAAGCTCAGAGAAGACCATGTGGGACTCGCTCGATGTGTTTTGCCAATGCGCATATCGAAGAACAAAGCCTTGGGTAGATCATTTTCAACGTCTCTCGAAGCTGTGAAGCTCTTTTTGCCCGCCAAGAGTCTCTAAGCCGGCTTGGTTCCCCATCAAAGCCCCGGACAGCGTTCAAACAACAATTCAAGACTTCATCTCGCCGTGCAAACACTGCGCTAAGGATGGATGCAATGTACACTATGTCACAAACGTCACTCAACCACGGAAATATGCATCTCAAGGAGACGTTTGCTTACTGGAGAGCCTCACGCATGGTCTTCTTCTTGGTGCCTCTTTTGAGATCCTTCGTGACGTCCTCACCCTTGGTCTTCTTTCTCCTTGATGCCACCATTGATCAGGTGTTCTGTGCGCTTCTGTACGCCAGTCATGTCAGTCTGGAGCTGTGTGAGGACCTCTGACTTCAACACCGCGCCGTTGCGGTCCTTGGGGTCCGGTGCAGGCTGACTCGCGTCAGAAGATCGCGGTAAGGATGAGCTCGCAAACCAGAAAGATCGGCTTTTGCCCGAGGACGACGTGCCTCCACATCGCCGCTACGCCGTCGATGGCGCTCCAGTCGGGCGAAACTGGTTGCGGTGGGCCGGGACCGGGGGAGGCTGGGGAGAATGGGTCCGGGTCCGGACAATGAGGGCCCGAGGGGGCGAATCGGGGG